>JAQIWG010004125.1:0-16589 GCA_034695025.1 Chamaedrilus cognettii | reverse complement strand
TTTTTCCATCTCCGTTTGCATGACATATTCTTGGTGCGTTAAAAGTGCAATATACATACATACATACATACATTTTAAAATCATTAATTAGTTTCTTGGTTTTGTTCTTTATAATTAGTAGTTATGTGCTTTCATTTGTCTTTTTCTGCAGAAAAAAGAAAGAACGAGAATCCAAAAAAAGAAAGAAGCCGGATGCTCAGAATATGAAGATCAGGGAAGTGTAAGTTTTTGTTTAGGCAAAACTGGCTTTGATGAACTGCTCTATATACCATTCTATCTTATTTTTCAGTGTATAACAAGAGTTAAGCTTAGCCTTGGTAAAATATATGTAGCATTACGCGTGCTTCTTCGAAAACAAGCGTCTTGCTCTGCCTTTTAAATTCGCATAGGCCTATGTCACCATAGTCAATTTTCATAGTTTATTTTCCAGTTGATTTTGCATTAATGTTTAGTATGCCTACTAAACTTCATGTACTAAACTTTGCCCTGTTTGTTACTGATGAGTCCTGAGTAATACTGATTTTGAACAAAATATTATTTAATATAGAATATAATCAGCTGTTATGGCCTTTTTATTCAGGCTTCTTTTAAGGTAATTAAATATATTGCAATTTCGCAGAATCGGTCATGATGTAGGCCTACGCATTTTAAGCGATTTTCAGAATTTGATGCAAATTTTCAACTTTTGTGCAATAGGTTGTAAATGCGTTCGTTAAGTTTTGTTTATGGTTCTCAGCCCGCAGGCCTCGTCTGCTCTATTCTTCCGATACAACGAGCAGCTGGGTCCTCCGTATCATGTCCTCATCGACACCAACTTCATCAACTTCTCCATCAAGAACAGACTCGACATCATCAAGTCCATGATGGACTGCCTCTATGCAAAGTGTCAGTCACTCTTTAATATTTACTGTTTTTAAGCCTACGTTTTGATATTGTTGTTGTTGTTGTAGACATGGTAACATGGTGCTCCAAAAAACTTGAACCACTGGGTTATGGTTGCGTTTCTGCGTCAATAATGGATGAAATTGCGTGAAACTTGAGCCTATTTTATCCGAACAATAGAGGTACACAACTAAGCTCTCAGAACTTGGCACTTATAAGTGTCTGCCTGTTAGCATTGACGCGAGCACCCAATGGTGGATAGAGGTGCCACTGCTTCGCAGCGTTATCAATGATACGCTCATCGAATTCGTTCAACTTTGTCAGTTCGTTACAGAATTATTCTGCTCTTGGATACATTGGCTTTCTTAGTCAAATGTTTCTTTATACTGTGTTTTGCATCTCCAGCCAAATTAAAATTCTAACAAATTTGTGAATTTGTTACCATTTAGTCCGAGCCATTTGGTATGAACATTGTTTAGCGTTTTGTCTGCCAAGGTTAGCACTGTTTGGTAGCCTAGCATTGTTTTGCTTATTTTTTAATCTCTGTAATATTGCACGTTTCGTCTGAATGTCATGGATTCTGTACACTGTGCAATATTGTTATACACTATGTTTTCTACTGCCTTTGTGGCAAATAAAGTTCTATATTAAATATTGAATGTATATTGCATGGCTGATGGCGGTATGAAGGCTTAGAGTGTCTTCTATCGGCTGCGGCACAGCGTTGCGTGAGCGATGTATTACCGGAGCGTTCACAATATTAGCTTACAATATTCTGCCACAATTGCAGTTGAAATTTGATCAGCATTAATTAGTTCAATGATAGTACTAAATTTCATAGAAATATCTGGCGTATTGGCAACGCTACTTCGTTTAGTTACAGAGGTTCCAGCTTTTGTGGAACACCGTGTATAAGTTTGCTGAATCATTAGAGATGCGTAATGCCGATTAAGGCTTGTTTGGATCTAGTTGCAAAATGTAGCAATGGTACAAAATCTGTGGCAGTGTACAGATATTATGTACCATCGTTTAGGAACTCAGATGCAAATTTTAGATATTTAGGCGTGCTGAGGACGAAAACATGTTTGTTTGTGTGTGAAGTGTTTTTCATAATAACGAAGCTGAATTACTACCATCAAATTTAATATCTACTTCTGAATGCAGTGATGTTGGAAATGTTTATGATCTAAATTTCTATTTGAACAACAGTGTTAATTGACTTTCTTTTAGAACTTGTTTTAGTTTGATATCTAAAATTTAATATGATTAAAAAAAAGATAATTAAGAAGAAGTTAAATAATGCTGTATCATGATGTTCTCTGTTGTGCATTTGTAGGCATTCCCTACATCACAGACTGTGTGATTGGTGAGTTGGAGAAGTTGGGTCGCAAGTACCGCGTTGCTCTGAGGATCATTAAGGACCCACGCTTTGAGCGCCTGCCCTGCATGCACAAGGGCACCTACTCTGACGATTGTCTCGTTCAGCGCGTCACACAGGTTGGACACAACACTCTCGCTGTAATCCTTAGAACTATGTTTCTCTACTCTTGTTTACTTCAGACTTGACATATTCTGTCTTGTTCAGCACGTCACACAGGTTGGACACAATGCTCTAGCTGTAATCCTTAGAACTATGTGTCTTAACTCTTGTTTGCTTCAGACTTGTCTGCTGCTCATGAAACCACGACTTACAAATTGGTCTGCATCTTCCTTGTCTGTTTAGTACGTGCGCAAAAATTTCAAAATCTGACCCCCACCTCTGATGTAAGAGCATGTTCTCTGACCCCCCTTAGTATACGCTCTAGCCTGCATCGCCCCATCAAACATGAATATTGGCTTACTCTCGCTCTCAGTGCCGAGGTCTGTAGACCTACCACTAAAGCAGACTCGGTGTCTCGCTGTAAAAGCGTAATTTATGAACTATAATATGCTGGTAGTCTAATATAGGCTAATACTGCAACTGTTAGCTACTAGGCACTTGCTACTTAAGCTACTTGCACGGGCTGTCGCGGCGTGGTAAATTGCAGCTTATTATAGCTAAGCGTCAAGCCATGTTTATCATCATCATCATCATTTTAATTTTTCTTCGCCAATTTTCTGTGCTAGCACACGTTGGACATCTGCGGACACATGGACATCTGCATGGACATCTACATGGACACGTGGACACACATGCGGACACACACGTGGACACACATGCGGACACATGGACATCTACATGGACATCTGCAGACACATGCGGACACATGCGGACACACACATGCGGACACATGCGTGGACACATGCGGACACACATGCGGACACATGGACATCTGCGGACACATGCGGACACACACATGCGGACACATGCGGACACACACATGCGTGGACACATGCGGACACGCGTGGACACACATGCGGACACATGTCCATCTACATGGACATCTGCGGACACGTGGACCACGGACACATGCCCTCATGCATGCCCTGATCCCACGAAGATACATCATTCAGAGGCCCATCAACTTTCATCTTCATGATGTTGAAAAGAATTTGAGCTTGAATTTTTGCCGAGTACCTGCTGTGGGGTCATCCCAGTTGCATGGCATGCTAGAAGAATAAGATAATTTGTGAACGAAAAATTGAGAAGATTTGAGATTGAAATACGAATTAATATCTTTTTAAATAGCAATGTTTGTGTGTGCAGCACAAGTGCTACATCGTAGCAACTTGCGACAAGGATCTCAAGAGGCGAATTCGTAAAATTCCTGGAGTTCCGATAATGTACCTGGCCAACCATCAGTAAGATTTGTCACCTATAATCCTATTTATATCAATTAATGATTTTGAGTTCAGCGGATACAAAATTGTGCATTCAGATTCTGACTTGTTTTTGATTTCTGTTGGTTTATATGACAATTTGTCAATTACGTACATTTAAAGAAACTTAAAAAGATGCCATAACTGGCTGATTTTTGAAATAAAAAAATCAATCTTAGTTTTTTAGCCTAGTTGAAGCCTTGATCATTGTTTGCAATCAATGCTGAATCCACATTCCACGCTATCAGCAGGCCTTACAATTTCTGCTGCACTTTTGATTATATCATATTATTATAATATCATATTATCATATTACACATTATTATATCATAACATTATGCTTAGAATTTTAACACTAGAACTACCGAAGGGGTCAATTTGCCCCTTTTTGTTCTTGGCAGTGCATGGCTCCAAACCCCTTATACCCCATGCTCTGTTATTTCATGACTTTTCCTAACTTTAGGGAGCACACACTTTGCCAAAGTTTTAAATCTGGAGGATTCACAGTTTTAGAGATATCCCGCGTCCACCCTAGAAGCACCGAGGGGTCAATGTGACCCCTATGTATATAACAGCATAGTTGAGGCTAATTTCACTGTTAGTTATGCACCTACTGCCACTTGATTGCTGTTGATTTAATAAAATAATCAATATATGTCGTCTCGTCTGATGAACGGGTTGACAAATAAATGAAATTTGTCAACTTTTCACAGCTTGTCATGGAAATGTAATTAGCAATTCCGAATATATATGCATAATTCATATTTTGGCTCCAATGTCAAGAATCTTTAATCCTTTACATGTTTGTGAAACACTATCTCATTGTAGCACGAAGATGAGAGAGATGTATTAGGTATCACTATAGATGATGAATGGGCCAAGAGGACAACTGCTTCACATCACTAAGCTTGGCGAAAGAGCTTCAATCATTGTGGAGGCTGTCGATCGCGTTACACATCAACTACTACCATTAACGACTATGGATCACACAAAGAGACCTTTCAGAACTTTGCTGAGCACTGCTGAAGCATGACTTCTAAACTCTGTCATAATGAAAATGCAAGTCGAAACGTGATATTTCTGAGAACGCTCACCAGAGTGTTGGGGTATCAGAGAGTGTTGGGGTATCAGAGAGAACCAACGCAAATCCCAGAGACAATAGAATTATGTAACACTACAAAATTTGTAGTAAGGTATACAACTATACATGATTGCTCATTTCGATGGCTGGCACATTATTCCGTCAAATCAGCATCCAGTATATGAGAAGCTGGCCCTTTCAGATGTTGTCATCTGCATCAACATCGTGCAGTATATATATATATAGGGTATATAAAAGCCTATATTTTGACCTAGCAGGAATGAATGCAATGTGTCATGTACAAGGAGGTGTCTCTAAACAACATCACTTGTTGAGATTATGTTCTCGAGCTTGCAGCATGCACAGCAGTATGTTACAGGTTGTGGTCGACAACAAGCAGATGATGATGATGACGATGATGAGAAGAGCGTGTTGGCAGTGATGAAGCTTCGCAAAGTGTCACGTTTCATACAGCCAGAGAAATAAAGTCAAGGACTCATTGCCAAAGAGTGCAAGAAAGCCATTTGCATGGTCCGTGCACCGCGCGTGTTATAACGCGCAATATTGGCGTGAAATGCGATTGGCTTAACAATAATGATTACGTTGATGATGATGATGTGACCAAGTCACTGGAATAGATGATAGATACTAACACCATAGAGAGTATGGTGAATTTTGTCGTCTACTGTAAATATTGGGCTGGAAAAATGGTAATTTAAGACATTTTGCTTGTGATTAGCATTGTTTGCAACTTCAACCCCCCCTCTCCCAGATTCACCCAACCCACCCACTCCACCCAGGACGTTATATTGAGAGCTGTGAATGATATTGTGTAGATATTGAACACTTTTATGGCTTGTACAATGCGTTTTTACATATTAAAATAATGAGGGGTCAAAATGACCCCTTCGGTGTTTCTAGGTATATCGAAATCTCGATAGTTCTAGTGTTAAAGTGCAGTGTTTTTTATTTCAAAATTGGAAATATATGTGTTGAATCTAATTTTAACTTTATTTGTAGTATCACGTTACTCTAGTCTCAAGGCTTAATCGAAGTGTTTTTTATATGGGCAAAGATGTTTTTGGGGTTGGTTTTTCTCTCACACTGCTCTCTCGAGGGGGGCGATGGGGGGTGTTGTAAGATTAAGCAGTTTTTAGGGGTGTATTGTTTATTTTTCAATTCTTTCTTTTCCTTCTTTCCTTCTTTCATTTTGGTCCTTCTTTTACACCTGTGAAGGAGCTCGCTCCACATAACTCCTCCTCAGATTCAGCACTTCATGCACTACTGTAAAACATAAAATTTCCGCATGCATGTTATTTTTGTGAATTTTGCAAATCAGTCAGACACGCAAAAATGATATGCAGCGAAAATAGAGCTGCAGAAGCTATTATTAACGGCATTTTAAAATTAATGGCAGTCCTCAAAAATGCTCAAAATACGTGCAGCAAAATTTCTGAGAGTCAAAATCGCCAAAATAACATGCATCATGAATTTAATGTTTTACAGTATTTTGCAATCCACACTTTTTGTTCAAAGACACCATGTTCACGAATAGAACTCCGCATTGGCTCCAGTGCTGCTAAATCGAGATTCCACTGCTGAAGTTTAAAATTAACTCGTAACTTTTTACTATTGGGCTCAGCTTTAGTTTTTTAATTCACCATTTTAATACCTATGCAGGCCAAACCCATCTTAGCTTAACTTCACTTACTTAAAAAGTGTTAGGCATTTTATTAAAATATTTATACTATAGACGTAGCATGATAACATCTTTGCTGCATAGATTGTAAGTTGTTTTACTTCCAGCCTGTTTGTGATTGGTCAGTGGTCACTATTGTCTGAGTGACTCTGGTCGCGATAAACCTAAGCAGAGTAGGCAAGGCTCACTGCATTGTGCAGTTCTACATGGGCTCCGTACCTCCGGTCATCAATTTATTATTGACACATGAAGGGTGAAGGTCAGAGCATATGCTTGCGTGTGGGGGGTCTGCAAAATGTACGTACACTTTTGGGGAGGCTCAGGAGGAATCCAAATGCAGACTGAGGCGAGGCAGGCATTATCAAATGCTCCTTAATACTAGTTGGTCACAGTTGCAATAGCCTGTTAGACTGCTATCATATTACAGTGATATTACAGTTACGCAGCAGATTCCACCAGCCACTAGTGCAAGCCACTGTAGCCATGTTTTATAGGAGACGGAGGGCCAAAGCGTAGGTATTTAGGGGAGGGGGTCAGAAAATGTAGGCTCTGTACAGGGAGGGATCAGATTTTGTCCGTTTTGCGTACATAATAAATGGACTAGCTCCAAGAAATTGGTTTGGTTGTTCTTCTTTTAGAATGGACTGTTAAAGTGTATAAACTTTCACTTATTCTCACTTATCCCGCTTGACCATCTCTTTAAGGGGGCTGCCCCCTTTAGAATAGAAAGTTAATGCAATCACTAACTATTTGTTGTTGTTGCAGGTACTCTATTGAGCGAATGCCAGATGCATACGGCGCACCAAAACTCTAGCCGTCCCTTCAATCATGCATCGTGTAACAATGAACAGTGGATTCGGCATTGTTGTCAAATTGGTATATAGTGTGACTGAAATGCGATAGTTTCAGATCGGTCATAGAGCATATTAACGGTAGCAGTTGTGATACATAATGTTGAGTAGTTTAAAATTATATAAAAATTTTATTTGACCAAGTACTGGATGTTCAGAACTTGGCATAATTTCCTCCCTAATATAGTATAGAAATGGCTAGGGTTAATATTGCTCATTTAACAACTTTTGAAAAATATCTATAAGTGCAGTAGATCTATGAACTTTGTAATGCATGATCTCTTAAAAAATTGGAATCGAAAGTTTTTCAATGGCATGCTGCTCAGGAAGATCTAAATTTTCTGTTTAAAACTTCCCAAGATTCCGAATGATGCCACCATGAAAAATGCATTTTTCCAATATGGCCATCATACGGTAAAAGAATGCTTTTTGCTGGACTTCTAAAGTTACCAAAATGCTAATTTAATTATTCCTCTATATTGTCTTTAGGGACGAGACATTCATTTCTGCTATCATCATTGTGGTGTTAAATCAAAATAACACAGAACTGATGAAGCCTGCTTGAAATTTCTGTCACTGGGTAGAAAAATACGGTCCATTAATGTTGATGATGGACCGCAAATATTGTGTCACTGTCCCAAAAGCAAGCCCGTAGTCTGAGGGGGGGCAGGAGAGCATTGCCCCCCTTGCTGGGGGCCTCTGCCCCCCCTGCTCTCAGGAAATTTAACATTAGCTTATGCTGTTTGACCCCTCTGCTCCAGAATGTCTGCCTTTCCTGCTAGAATTTCTGCCCTCCGCTTGGCTCCCAAACACGACAGTTCAATTTTAAAGACTAAATTTTTTAGGCACACAAACAATTTTTTACAGTACACACTCTGTGACTCGGTTCACTCAGTCGATCATTGCAAATGAGGTCTATTTCTCATAGAATACTAAGGATTTTGCATATTGTAATGCTATACATAGAATGATCCTTTATCTAACCATGCACAAAATAATTATGTTCCGGCTGCGGCTTCCGATAAGGCTCTTAGCGTGAGGACGATCAAGGAGGCAATACAAGGGACCTAGCTGGCTCCCCATGCTCCAGGAAAATCCGTAGTGTAAATCATATTTGGTCTCTCGGCTAATTCTTGGACCACCCCCCTTGCTTCTTTGCTGACTCTCATTACTGTTGGATTTTTTCCTAATTATGGTTCTAGCTGAAACTGGCTATAGGCCTAGATAGGGTTCTCAGCAATGAGCTCGGTTAGGAAATCAGGAAATATTACCGTTTAAATTGCATATAAAGTTTTTACATTTTTTTTGGCATATAGTGCCTCTAACTATGTGCCTCGGTTCACTCAGTCGATCAAAACAAATGAGGTCTATTTCTACTAGACAACCGTACTAAGGATTTACTATATTGTAATGCTGTCTTAACTAATGCTTCATCTAAACCTGTATAAATAATGCATTTCTCAGCTTTGGTTAATCACAGACTCGTTTAATTGCAGTGACAATTCCGTGTCTAAAACGTGGTGCATAATTACATAGAATATACAAATGACGTTACAAAACAATTATACTGTAACTTCATAATTGATCATAATTGTAACTTCAAATGTAGCCTACCTTCAATTAAATATATGGGAAAAAAATGAAATGCAATATTCAATTGAACATGTGTTTGAATCCAATATGGATCGCATCATACGTAACCTGCATAGGCACCGTTTGGATAATGATTGTAGGCTAGTTATTTTAAGTACCGCTGGCAACTTGTATCTTCTCTCAGAATCGAGTGGTGGTTCACAAATTTGAATGACCTAGCAAAGAGTGCAGCATGCATGAAGTTAAGATCAATTCAAAACTTTCAACTTGATCAAAACAATGCATGGATTAACAATAAAAAATAGATTTAAATTGCATAGCAGCCATACTCAGTAATCACAACATTGAATCACTAACATGAATTAATTACATCATAACCTGTTATGAATTTAAAGTAATACATGTCTTTCAGTCGGCTTGTCTTCATGGGTCATTACTTCAAATCGATCAAGAAATCAATATAAAGCTCAGCAAACCAGCCTAATATGTCAAAGAATTACCACTTGCTTCAAAGACGCACGGTTTGACTTTAATGGCCCTCAAATTTGAAAATAATAACCTTAACTTTGCTTGCTTAAATGGGAAACTGTCATTCAAATATTGGCATAGTTTTGGGACGAGGGTCGACCTAGAGTAAACCTTGCTCGCACTCTTTTATTGAAATCGCATTCAAACATGAAAATGAACACAGGAATTGAACCACAAGGTTTAGCAGATATTAGTTTTTTTATTCCGTGAAATTCTCTTTGCTCAATGTGCAATAATTATGAGAACAAATATGCACAAAATAATTATGCACATGATTAATCTTAGGGGCAATAATTACTTAGTTGAAGAGCATTTACATTTTTTTAAACCGTTTGAAGGAATTCTTGATGCGAATTGGATCCACTTTACATGTATTCATTGTGTCCCTACGGTTGAGACACTTAGCCCTTTCAATGTCAGACATTTCAGATCTCCCATTTGAAACACTTACAGTGACTTACAAAACTAGCGTGCTAGTGCCTATACATGTAGCAAGGGCAAGGGCCTCCGAATAATTCTGAGATGAGCAAAGAATATAGACCAAATAGTAGTTTTCAAACTAAAAAACACCTAACAATAACTATTACACCAATAAAATTAGACAATGTTCCGAGTTGAAATTAGACGTCATTCATCTATCGGCACACGACGTAACTAGTGTAAACTAAAATTTCAGGCTATTATGCGAAATATATTCTGTGAAACAACCCTAATCAACCCATTCGCTTTCAATTTTAGGGGAAGATTTACCCAAGTTGGTCCCAACCTTACGGCAACATGTTCAACCTTGATACCCGCGCCTTAGCGCAAGCACTCAAAATTAGTATTATACAAATTTTATCCATGTATCTACATTTTAAAGTCAGATTTTACACCAAACTTTACTTACTGGATTTTAAACACCAGATGTGAATGTGATACAGTCACTAAAAAACAAACTGCACTCGTTTCATAGTAAATTCACTTACGGTACAAGATTAGAAGCTAGTCAAGGTAGCTTTACAACACTGTCAGAAGCTCAGTAACACTATCATTTATCACAAATTTGATACTGAAATTTTTTAAAATTCAGAGACGTGGAATAGTTCGTTCAAAAGAAGTTCTCGTCGCCTGACAAACAGGCAATAGCTAAAAATACAAAATCAATGATTTGTGTAACAATTCAATCATACAAACAGCGGCACAAATTGCAGTAGTGCATACACTTTTTTCATTAGCATATAATAATTGAGGCCTCCTTATACAGCGTTGACACAGGCCATCCAGTGAGACGCAAGCAGCAAGCAACGCCACACTAAAGTTGATGAATATTTCTGTTCTGAATTTTGCTCCCTATCGTAGCAGATATAAATAATAAAAATAATCATTTTTGACGTTCATTCTAATGATCTACAGGGAATTCTGTAACGCCGTGTCCATGTTAACACAGATTAGACGTTTATAATGTCGTACGGTAACCGATATGCAACCGATTATACTAGCAATTATGTTATAGAATAACTAAGAATTCAACGGCTACATGTAAAGACAACAGGACATCCGCAAGTGCAAAATGCAAGGACTCAATAATATAGCACGACGTTGACGATATCACACAACAATAGAGATCTCTTAAAATTTATATTGTGTGCCTATATATTGTATCAGCGTGATAATGAATCACCACAGACTAGCCACGATTACGGTGTTGTTGAAACGCTCTAGTTGGCGTTAGCGTCTCGATCGTTGATCCGTTGAAGCAGCGACTGTTGATGATTGGCTGGCTCACAAACTCGATGACGTCGGCAGCGGTCCGAACTCGCTGATTGAAGTGAAGACTGGAGGAGACAGAAGGAGAAGCTTCCAGCTCCACGAGGACTACTATGTTTGGTTTGGGAGAAGGATACAGCACGCCAGCTGGGACGAAGAGGGTGACCTGCGGTCCGAGAGTTGGCCAGTATCGACCCACGTTGAACCCGTTGATGTAGGCCTGACCCTGTCGACCACGACAAGCAACCACAGACGATCATCAAGATTACTGTCTTAAATAAAGGAGATACTGTACAACATGAAATTTTCGCATGAATGCAATTTTCGCGAAATTCGTGAATAGGCAAAACTCGTTAAAATGACATGCAGCAAAATTAAGCTGCAGAAGCTTTATATAATGGGCGGTCCTCAAAAATGCGAAAATTAGTTGCAGAAAAATTTCAGAGAAGCAAAAACTGCAAAAATATCATGCAGCAAGCATCATGCAGCAAGCATCATGCAAAATATTCATGTCTTCAGCAAGTGTAAAACATTCAATTTTTGCTGCATGTTATTTTGATGGTTCTGGCTCCAATAAATTTTGGTGCACTTAATTTTTGATGTTTTTGAGGACTGCTCATTATAATTAGCTTCTGCAGCTTTATTAGGCACATGTAATTTTTGCGAGTTTGCCGATTTGTGAAATTCGCAAAAATTACATGCACGTGAAAATTTCATGCTTCACAGCACAGTATACTGTAAAACATGAAATTTCCTGCACTTAATTTTCACATTTTTGAGCAATGCCATTTATATATAGGCTAACTTCTGCAAGCTTTATTTTCAAGCATGAAATTTCTGCAAGTTCAATCGATTCGCGAAATTTGACAAAATGACATGCACGCAGAAATTTCATGTTCTACTGTATTTTGGCAGTTTTGCCTCTCACAAATTCAGCTGTACACTACTTAATTTTTATATTTTTGCGAACTGCTCATAACACATAGCCTTGCAGCTTTATTTTTGCGCATGTAAGTTTCGCTAGTTTAACCTATTATAGATATTGGCAAAAACTACATGTACAATTTGTACGTGCACTGTGGCATGTGAAAATTCATGTTCCATACTATAACTTTTAGGATTTGCTTGACCTGTAACGCTAGCAAGTAAATGAAATTATTTTATATTTTGAGGTGGGAACAAAATGATATCATGAACTTTCATGACAGTACAGTAAACTATTACAATCACATCAGTATTATTGTTAACAGCGACCTCAAAAACACCACCTGTAGTGTAGTGGCAAATCCAAACAACTTTTTTTATTGTTAATTTCAACAAATTTTGGACACTAAAGCTAAAATAAAGATTCCAGTTTTAAAAAGTGATCATGAGGGAGACATTTAGAAAGTATATCCGTCCCTCTCTCGCTACACATCTATGACTCAAAAAGCTGCGAAGAAAAATAATATCAGACAAAGAGCAAGCTCAAATTACAAAAGTAAACTAAAATCACAAAAAAATGAAAGTATTATTTAAGCAAATATCTTATTGTATGAAATTTACTTTCAAGGCCTTGTATTTTAATGAATTTTAAACACTCTAATAAATGTTAAGAAGCAACACAAGTGCTGGAAACAAAAGCTTTCAAGTTCATACTCTCAAGTCTGCAGCAAGTGACGTTACCTTGGACCAGCCACACATTTTGAGGAAGGAGTCTTGCGGCTGAGCGATGACTGAAGGCACAACGAACTGTCCACTGTACACAGTCGGCTGATAAGGCAGCTGCATCGTCTGGGCTTGAGGGGATGGCCTGACATTAACGGAACCATCAGCGTGCTTGGTCAATGACGAATTCATTTCAATAAGAGACAAGTAGAGAATTCAGAAATATGAATGACTATAGATCTAAAAATTCACTACAATAAAAAATAGCAACCCAACGTGGATTGGAAAGCATAATGCTGGCGCAAAAATCATAAAATTTAACACGCAGTCAATCTTGAAATTATATATTTTGTAAATACTCAGAAGTTAAAATCCTGTTGCCATATAACGAAACCACAAACACGTTGTAGTTTTTCTTTTAAAAGTAGCATAAATTTAGATATGTAGGTTTAAGCATTTAAAAATGCGAATGTTTCAATTACATATTCAGAAATCCTAATGTCAAATACAAAAAATGTAATACCGGTATTTAAAAAAATTTGCAATGATATACGTCTAATAAGCATATCTAAGTCTACATGGTGTAGACTTCAATGTGCGAGCTGTGCACACTGCACAAATTGATCAATGAATTTGATCGAATAATTCTCATTCTATTCTGATCATAGCCATAAGAACACGAAGTCCATTAATTACAAAGCACTACTTGCAAACTTGACAAGCAGAGCTAATGACACCTTGAAACAAAACGAAATGCTAACGGTATATAAATAAAATAAGACGAACCTGAATTTCAGACGATTATCCTGCAGACTGGAGAATATCTTTGTGAAGTCGAGAGCATACATCGCCCAGCCAGAGAGAACGTCTCCATTCAGAGTCACGTTGGAAATCATTCCCTGTAAATATTTACTCACGATGCAATAATTAGATTGAAACGTTTCCTCGTGAGTAAATGTTTGATAAACAGTTAGATATTAGCCCATAACACCATCAAACTGATTTAATGCTGATATTTTGTGCGCGTGTTCAATTTTTTGTGTGCGGCACCTCCGAAATCCTTGCGCGACCACACAGACGCGCACCTTAGAGGGAACATTGGTGACCAAATGCTCAATTCAGTCACACCACACTCAATTCTAATAGACATCAAAAATAATCACAGCATCACACTAATTCTAATACAACCGGTACCTTTTTGTTATCGTTTATAGCCGGTCCATAGTTGAGCCTTCCCATGTTCTCAACTATGATGTCGAGAACTTGACCAGCTGTCACAAAGATGTTGAACGATGTTGCACCATTACGGTACAACATTCCCCTTGGAATCTGCGCATGTAAAAATCATTCATGCAGCCTTTCCCGACAGCACACATATAATACTGGCTCATAACATACAGATATACGCGATATAACACACATAACACATGTTAGTGTCGTTACTAACATATGCCTAATTCAATTTGTTTTTAATGGCAACGTACACCGGAAATGAATGATACCGGTAGTTAATAAAAATTCTCATTAGAAATTAGACCTAGAATTCATTATTTCAAATGTTTTCTCTGACACGCCCCTCCGCCATGTTATTTTCACTTTCACACCCTTCTTGCTTGGCAATCTTTTATCGATTCTGCATGTTTTTCTTGTTTCAGCATATCTCAGTTTGCCATAAAGCGTTTTAATTGTGTGTGCTTCAAGGGTACTTTTATCTCACCATCTGATTTCAAGGGCTAGCCGTCTCAGAGCAAAACGTTTACATCTATTTTTTGAAGTCCCTAGGAAACGCAGTACCGAGGGCCAAAAAAAAATTTTTTATTATGATAAATATAAATAAAAATAAATAGTATTTACTGGCGATGCAATAATACATGTGCACACTTACTACACAGGCTTACTTACATTTCTCAGTGACCATAAACACAAAACATACCCATGCAAATGGATGTAAAAATCAAGTCAGGCGCAGGGTACAAAAACACATTTTGTAAAAAAAACACAAAATAGTTACATATTCATAACCATGTAATAGTGCACTGATAGCTTTAATACAGATCTGCAGGGTTTCAACTGACCCCATCGACGAGAACGTATCCACGGTCACGCAGGCCCGGCGTGGACAGCACGGCCGAGCCATAGCTGGAGGTGACGACGTGGCGATAGAGCACAAACCCATAGAACTAATGAACACATGTATAGAACTAACAATGAACACAATCATAAAAGTAACAATAAACACATAGAACTAACAATAAACACCTAGAATTAACAATACACACACAGAACTAACATCAACACATGGTAATAGAGCACGAACCCATAGAACAAACAAAAAACACAATAATTGAAACTACAAATTGTGTGACCAAACAATTTAGAGTAACATGAGACAAAAATGAAACTTGACCCAAAATATAAAATAAAATAATTTCAAATTTTTTTGGGGGCTAAGTCTTATCTGTCCAAAAAATGTGCGACAAATAATGTTCAATGTAATATTCAACGGAAGCAGAAACTTTTGCGAATCTTTAATTAACCCTTTGGTCCATGTGAGAAAGCAGGAAAATTTACATCACTTCCCCAGTATCACTGTGAGATACCATTAGATTTACCAGAAGTGCTAAAAACAGTAGATTCCAATATTTACGTAGTTGGCCTGTTCGACACTGAGTGGGTAGATGGAAGTGAATGCAGCGCCCGGACTGACGATCCTCAGAAGTTCAAGCACCGACGCGATGCGCATCATTGACACCTCGCCGTACGCGAACTTGGGCAAGTTGGGGGGCACAGGGGGCAACTTCTTGTACTGCAACCAAGCCAGATCAACTTCTTGTACTGCAACCAAGCCAGATCAACTTCTTGTACTGCAACCAAGCCAGATCAACTTCTTGTACTGCCCCAGGATTGAGCAAAGAAACACTTCGCGTTCTTCAGTCACCTCTTATAATGTGCCTGGGATGCACTGTAGCCTACTGCAAACTAATTCTTTATTTCCCGACTGGAAGAGGGTTCTTAGTGTTGCTGTTAATTAATCTTTCATGAAGTACACTACTTACTATAAACTTTAAAAAAAATTCTCTAAGTAGTGTACTTCATGAAAGATTAATTAATAGCAACACTAAAAACCCCCTTCAAGTCGGAAAACAAAGAATTAGTTCGCAGTACGCTACAGTGCATTCCAGGCACACTATAAGAGGTGACTGAAGAATGCGAAGTGGTTCTTTGCTCAATCCTGGGGCACTGAACCGGACTGCAATAGTCTGTTGCACTGTATACACGATCCTTGACTCTTTACTTCTCACAGCCACTAACGGTTAATGTGGCCTTAAAAACCAACTATGTTTAGACTTTTAGCCTAAAATAAAACCGGACGTTTTTTGCAAGATTTTTACTACACACTATTTCTATTCAAAAATCTGAATCTCGGCTCCTATGATAGCTAAAAATATGAAATTTGCACTAAACTGCTCGACTTGAATAGCACAAGTGACTGAATCGTAAAGTTCTTCCAAGAAAAAAAAATTGAAGGGTTAGCCTGAAACTCGGATCAAGCCCCAAAGGTCGATTTTGCAATATTTAAGTGATGAAGTTTTCCAGATTACAAACTCTGAGTGCGAAAAAGTTAGCCAATTCAATTCTTTATTGACAGCATTTAGCAAATACTGCTGCTAAAAATAAGTTTGAACTTGATATAGATGCCGCCTTTTTTACTCAATCGATTTGTAATGGTAAGCTAAGCTTTAAGCTACTGTCTAATTTA
>JAQIWG010004124.1:0-16591 GCA_034695025.1 Chamaedrilus cognettii | reverse complement strand
TCCTTCGTTTTGAAGGCTTCCTTCGTTTTGACCGAAAGGTGTAATTTCACCATTAGCGAGCGTTAACCTCGAGCGCTATCTCCTCGTACACGGGGGAGGTGAGGGCCGCATACACGCCAGGGGGCGGTAGAAGCTGTAGAGGGGATGTGAGGCAATCCATTCCAACGTATGCGTTGCTGGCTCCTGAAAAGCAAAGGCAACATAACCATATCCATCTTGTGCAAAGAGCACAATTATAGCAGAACTGGCGCTGTCATATGAGTCTCATGACATTGTATTATCACTGCTCGTTTAAATTTAGCAAAATTCTGTAGAATTTTTTAAAGCTTTAGGTTTTTGAAAATGCCTCCTTTCGCGTACAAAATTCTGCGATGCTCTGCTGCGAGCCGCTAACCGCTATATTTGTCATACCATGATACCACAATTTCTAAGGCTTGTCAAACATCAATTTGTTAAGTATCAGCTCCTGATCAAAGTATTATCTAATTGCAATTATATTGGAGCAGGCAATTGAGCAGTTTCATCGACTTATAGTAATGACTAGGTATCGAATATTTTTTTAATGATTGGAAAATATTAACACAGGCCTACACATGCAAAACGTTTAAAGCTTGCTGCAGCATTTAAAAATCATTTTCTTGATGTAATTGCAATTTTTGTTTTTAAAGGCAATATATTTTTTATAATTTTGTATAAAAAAATAATATTAAAAATGTTTTTATCGCAAAAATGTTTAAATAACGCAATCTTTAAAGTTGCATCGTCACTGCATGCGTCCACTCCCCATACCGTGTGTTTACAAAATTGCTTTTAAGCGGAGCCAAGCAGTTCAACGACCAGTGTCTTGTTTTCCTTTGGGCTTGAGAGGATGCCTTGAGTGCACAAATGTCGAGTGGACATAATTATTGTTCACGGACACAGTCAGCGTGGCTTTTCGATCTTCACATTGTTGAGCAAATAGTATGAACTAATGAATAGAATATAATGCATAAACTTTTTTTTTTTTTTTCTTAGTTCATTAATGAGCACAAAGGATATTTTCAAAGGAATATTTCAAGAAATACAATACGAGCTCAATGACAGAATGACCTTACTCACACAACCATGTTTCCTATGCATACTTAAGAACGATAATTATAGTTTACCGTTGTCTTTATATCGCTTGCAAATGAGAATGACAACAAGCAAAATGGCCACTGCCGCCACGACAGCGAGAGAGACGATGACGATAAAACTTTGAGATTGCTTTGTTGAGAACTTTCTATTTCATAGCCTTGGATCTCGGGTTCCTTGCTTGGTGGTTGTTTGAGATCTGTAGATATGTTTTATGAAAACGTTATACAGTTGTATGCCAACGACCCTGAAATAAAAATTGAACCACGCTGGAAAATAGATACAAGAGCTTGAGATTAAATGCTGCCGATGCTTACTAAAACATACCATGCAACGCGCCTCAAACTAAAACGGTGGTATTGGAAAGAATTTATAAAATAAACGCAAAGAGAAATGATAGACTACTACCAACAATGCAAAGAAGAAAACTTTAATTTTCTGTTCACATCAGCGCATCTCAAACACAAAAATACAGTCAATGAGATGCGAGAAGGAAGAAGATCAAGGAAAAATTGGATATTTGATATACCGAAAGTTCAATAATATAATAATATCAATTGTTGACTTAGGGTGGAACAAAAGGCGCACGAGGAGTCGCTACGCAGCTTGGAGGACAGAGAGCAGTGAAGAAGGATTCTGTGGACATCATCAGTAGCGGAAAATCATCACAACTATCAATTAAGGTCGCTTTACTGATCAATATGGATAAGTATTCTTATTATATAGAGTAGTAGGCTATAACATAGTAATAATATGCGCCATTTGTGTGCAAGAAATGTGTAGGCTAAATGCTGAACGAATCTACGACACTTTGCTTCTTCTAACACCTCTAGAATTCTGAGTCCACCAGTAAAAGATATAATATAAAAAAGCTCACCGATATCGATCGTACACGTGTAGTTGTAACTTGGAGCTTGTTCGCTGTACGTAACGCTCGGACCGTAGGACCAAGCTACCTGATGTCCTCGTCCATCCGTGTTGAAGAACGTACGGCATTGGTAGCCAACATCATATATTGTCACATTGGTCGTGCACACGAGGTGCATCAGCCCTTCAGTGTAAGTAACACTCTCCTCCCCACACGCTTCGATCAGGGTCCCATCGTTCAAACGCCACTCCATGCGAGGGTGCCAGCTGCCGATGAAGTTGATCGCACACTGCAACATTCTTGTGGTGTAGTCGGCTTCGTGCTTTGTGCTGCAGATAGGGTCTGATACTGATACACAGCAATTCAGTGCACCGTAATATAGACTGCAACAAGCCGTTAAATGCACCGAAAATAGGGCCGACATCATAATTATGATACGTACAATAAAATGTTCTGTATAATGTAAGATCAATCCATCGTAAAACAAATGATGTTAGCTTCTAATGCGCCTCAGGCCAAATCATATAGAAATTCACAAAGGGCGAAAAGGTATCTTGCGGCATATTAAACGCAAACCTTACGTGAGAAAAGCACGCCTGGTCACAGTTTAATCAATAACTTTCTAGAATTTCAAGCCTTAACGTGAATAGCCTAATCTGGTAGCAATATATGAAAAAGTTCGGTAAAGATTATATATCATGTTTGCTGTAGAGTACGCAGTCTTTACCGCAGACTGCAGTTATTTCACGTAGGCTGCATGTTTGAATGAAGCGATTTCAGAAATCATCAAATCTTTATTTAACCCTTAGTTGGATATCTTAGTTCAAATGCATTTTGTGGCTTTCAGGCTTTGAGACTTTGCGTCCGTGGATTATCTCTAGAAGGCATTTCTGGCGATTTGCTTATAGTTAAGGTTTGCGAAAAAAAAGTGTTTAAAGTGTACAAGATTTAACCCTTATTCGGATATTTTAGTTAAAATGCATTGGCAAGATGGTGTTATTTTGAAGTGTTTTTATCTTTTTCTTCAATATAATGCAGCAAAACCAATGAGGTATTAAACAAATAATACACAATATCGGCCGAGGATAACTTGAGTTAATTGAAAATACATAATTTTGATTTTTAAGCAGACTTGCAAACAAACATGTAGCTTGGTTGAAACCTACAAGTGTATTCGTGAGAGGAACCTACCCAACACAGTGAGATCGGCCACGCTTTCTGTAATTCTGATCATTCGCGCAAGAAAACACGTACATTCCAGCGCAGGTTTTTTAACTCTTTGAATGAATAATTGGACCTGGTCTCCACCATCCACCAATACCAAGTCAGTTTCTGAAGGAAGGGCATTTATTATGCCTCGCGATAAACTGTGAATGAAAATCGGTACGCCTCTATGAGGCGTTGATGAAGAATTGTGTTCAAACCTGACAAAGCGCCATTCCCAATTGGTACAGTTAGACGACGATAAATCGCTCTTCAAACTGAGACTAGCACCAGAAACTGCCTGATTCAAAGGATGCATCCTATCGTCACTTTGGACATATGAACTTTCTGAAGCGCAGCAAATATATGTAGCAACAATGCTGTAGCAATAATACATCTATACCTTTACTTGCAAACGTATTTTGACACTTGGGATTAAATTCAATGAATAACATTCTATCAAATGCAATTTTTTTCTGTTATAAAAATGTAAACATTTAAATGTTTTAAAATATAATTAAATACAATTAAATACCTTAAACTACAATAAAACACCTAGTCCTACGTTAATGTTCATTGAAATACATTCAAATGCAACGAAAGACATTAAAATACATTTAAAGTACATTCATAGTCGGGTAGTCGCCCGTCTGGGCCCTCTCCAGAAGCGACCCTATGTCTGCCCCTCCCTCTCACCTCCTCATAGACCGTCGGAGAGCGTCCCTACCACCGCAGCCGCATTGCCTCTCTGAATGGCAATGTCCAATCTTTGCAGCAGGAAAGCGATCGAGCCCAGGTCGCCGGTGCTTGCCGCGATTCGGCCTCCGATTTCGGCTCCAGGGCGGATGGGGGGGATCAATTTCTATCAAATTGAGTATCAAACAATAATAGTATTCTCAATTAAAGTCTAGTCGCCGTGGACACCTGTCTACGGCTGCCTCAGGAAACTCGGTTTCCTCTCAGCCTGCCCTTATTGCTTCATGTATAAAGTCAACTATTGTTTGTCTGATACTGCTGTACTGTTTGTGAAGCAATAAAAATGATGAAAAAAATATATTAGGCCTACTAATAGACTCAATGTTGATCAAGGTTAATCTAATTCTTGGATCTTAGTGATCTTACTGAAGCTTCTACAAAATTATATTATTACGTTCAGTTTTTATCTGTCCTGGGCTGTCAACCACATAGCGCTGTCAACCACCTTTTCAATACGTAGGCTCTGTATTATAAGCCTACATGTACATCTTCCATGTAGATTATATCATTTGTCAAAGCTCAAGGCCTACACCGTGAGTGGTCAAGTTTAAAGTTGACCCAGCAAACTACCATATTATTCTCATTAGAGGCCTAATTTAATGATCTAGGCCTACATATAGGCCAAATTGTAACTTTCAGAAACCCAGAGTTTTTTTCCGTAGTTACAATAAAAAGATACACTACACCGTGCTCCGATTAAAATGATAACACTTTAAACCTGTCATAACTCGATCAAAAGCTATCAGATTGGTCTGAAATCTTGTACACAACAACTGCAGCCACATCTACACCAATTTGGAAATTTATAGAGAAATGCTAGTAATTTTGACAAAATTATACCTTCTTTAAATTAAAAGTACCCAAAAAAAAGTTTCCAACATTAGTTGTTGCGTATGCCAAGTCAAGTTGCCTATGTCAAGTTTCAAGCAAGCAGTCCAGAAATTCAGTTACAGCTGATGTTCGTACTGTCTTCCTTGTTCGTGTACACATGACAGAAGGCGGGGACCCCACTATTGTGACTGGTTGATCTACGATTTTGTGATCAAACAGCTGCCGCTTTTCAAGCAGACGGAGTCGTCGGGTGATTAACGTCACGCAGGCCAGAATGATAAACACGCTCCTCCTGTAGAAGTGTAGACTCTGCACTCCATATGTGAGGGTCACGCGGATAGAACCGTATCTTCTGCCATGTTTACGCGAACAAGGACGACACTATAAATATCAGTTGTGAATGAATTCACGGTCTGCTTGGTCGTAACTTCACTGTTAAGGGCAGAATACGTAATAACTATTGTTGCCAGCTGTTGTTTTCGGAACCTTTTTAAAACAGCCACAATTTTGTCCAAATTGTTCGCATTTCTCTACAAATTTCCCAATTGATATAAATATGGCTACAGTTTTGTGTACACAATTTTAGACCAATCTGACACCTTTTGACCGAGTTATGACACGTTTAAAGTGTTATCATTTTTATCGGAACACGATGGATACATGTTTACTTATTATTGTGTATATTCTTACTTCGTTAATGCAAAAAAAATTACAGCTTGCAGTATACGCCTACGTGTGAACAGAAAATGCATAAAATATATGACGACCGTTTCAAGTGATAAGACTGCCATGATCAGAAAAACAATCAATTTTCTGCAGCTTAGGCTGTGCTTTTTACTTAAGTATATACACTGTAGGACCTAGACGAATAATCTAGACTTCATGATATGAATGCATCACGTATCAAACCCCCTGTACATAGGAGTAAATATATTCTCAACTTTAGCTACATATGCATTTCTAATGCAATTCGATGCATATTTTGCTGCCTTGCCTACATTGTAGCGTCTACTACGCTATATTTCGCATGTTGTGAAACACGCGAAGTAAAACATTTATGCCAAATACTAGATACTGATAACACACTTGAATTACACGGAACTTGCATTTGTGCCTCTCACAATATAAGACAGATTATGGATAACGATGTTGGTTTAGGCCTAAGCTACTTCGTAATGTTGACCTTTTTGATACGGCGTAGGCCTATACTGTATACGGTTGCACTTACTCCAAGTCCGCTTTTGCATCCAGAAGATTCGCATACGGCTGAAAGTGGATGCTTACGATAATGACTATATCCAATTTTTAATACATCATTGGTTTCGCTGCATTATAGTAAAAAAATGATGAAAAAATAAAAAATAAATAAAATAAATTAAGGTATCGGGCCGAAACAATACGGCTTTCACCTATCGGCGCACGCCGTAAAAAGGCTTCAAATAGCGCCACGCCAGACAGACTCGTCGAGGCTCGTTGTTGTGTGTCGAGGAGGAGGCTGGAGTGGATGCTTTAATAAGCAAAGTCGCAAAGTCGTCAAAGTTTCAAAGACGCAAAGTCATAAAGTCGCAAAGTCGCAGTTACAAAATTGCAAAGTCGCAAACTGCATTTAACTAAAATATCCGACTAGGGTTTAAAGAAATTAAGGAATTCTTCGTCTGACTAGGCAATGCTATGTTATGCATGCTATATATATTTTGCTGACTAGGCTATTGCTATAATTTAATGCTACAGAATGTTAACCAGACGAAAGAAAAACTGGATCTGGCATATCATGAGAGGGGAGGGACTGGCGAAAATTGTCAAGAAGGAAGAATGAAGGAAAAGAGAAGGCCAGCAAGAAAGCGAACATAGAATAATCGACGATTTGGAATAATTCTGGATCAAGATGATTAACGTCCATACGCTCCCTTCCCAATCAAATCGCCTATTCCAATCATTTCTATTCGTTTCACTCATTCCTATTCCTATTTGCTTTTTATTGATAATGGAATAAAATAATACGAATAGCTGTTGCTAATTTCGTTCTAAGTTTCAATATTTCACAATGTGCAATACGTGCTAATTGCTTCGGCTTGACTTCGTTGAGCAACGAAGCCAACTTTAAAATACAGGCCTACTATATTTAAAGTTTTTAGTTTGGTTACTTCACCACGACCATTTAAATCACTTTCACTTTGGTTTGACCTTGATTATAAAAACCAAGCATTAGGCCTGGTTGAAGTCACGGGCTTACACTTTGACCCTTTTCGATAGGTCTGTAAAATACATTGCGTAGTCATCAAAGGGCATAACTTCAGGATTCGACGAGAAAACTTAACTTAGGCATTTTTGCACGTATTATTAGCGCTTATTATTGGAGAGGACTGACGCGTTCTGCAGACTATTTGGATGCTGTTGACGCTTGTTTGGCGCTTGTTGACGCTTTTTGGCCTAGACTAGCGTAGCCAATGTACGTGGTGCTATTCCGACCAAAATAGTGCTATTTTTGTGGCCCAAGAAAAATCCAAAGATTTTCGGGTAAAAGAGTCGTCAGCACAACGTTGAGTTGATTTCGAAGAGGAATATAGATCTGAGATCCAAAAATAGGCATTTCAGAGAAAGAATGCGTTCTTTGCCGGATTTTTTTCTCTATGTGCAATTTGCAAAAAAAATGTGCTATTTTAAACGCATTTTTTGGTCGAAAATGCGCTATTTTGAAAGCATTTTGATGATATTTTGAAAAAAAGTGATTCACAAACAAGCCTACACTACATGTACAATGTACGTGTACATTAGGCACTTATATGAGATACAATGTTAAGCGAGTAGCTAAATTGTTCCGCTTTGACTGCGTCAGCTACATGTAGTTGTGTAACTTTTCTGACTGACGATATTTAAGGCGTTGATAAACTCTTCGAATCCATAAACTTTAGTTTCTATACAAAGCAGGGTATAAATGTCGTAGCCTGGGTTGGGGTCTTTTTGTTGATGTCGTTTCCTTCTATTGTTTTCTTAATTGTTCTGGGGAATCTTCAAAGGCTTCCACCGTATAGCCTGGGCTGGGGTGCCTTTTGATGTAAAATAGTTTTTCCTATTGTTCTCTGAATTGTACTGGGAATTTTATACTAGCATTGATTGTTGTGGTAGAGCTAGGCCTACTGTTGCCTATTTAACTCGCTTGGCTTTACGTTCATGGCCAGGCCTACCAGATTGTACTAATAGATGTAGTTTTGAAGAAAAATTTCCATTGCAGTCGATTCTTTTTACAATATTGAGACACACTATTTTCCAACCATTCAACCATCAAACTACAGAACAGTTAAACTTTGACATTCTCAGACTAGACGCGCGGCCTTACGCCGCAACTCGGTCGCGCTCGCGGCAGTCCTTGACGTTCTCACAGTGTGTGAGCTTCAAGTCAAAATCAGCGCCAGGTGTAAATCGGGCAGCAATGCTGCATCCAGTGTTTATACTACAGCGGCTAGGCAGCGCAGTGTCTGTGGCAAGTAAATTTTCTTAGCTGAGCAGTGGCCTTTAGTTAGCGTCTGAGTCGCTTTCAAGAAACTGACCCAGCATACAAAACTTAGCACAGAAATTACATAAATTTCATCACTAATTATACTGACGCGTAATCTTAGGCTTCTACACATGTGGGCCAAGATCGCATTATGATGCATTTAGTCTATAATATCCTCGCTAACAGTTACAGTAGCCTATGGATCTTTGCTGATTGGTCAATTGACTCTTGAAGACTGAGCAAATGCCGTCGAGAACTTTTTGCATTTATAGCCCGTAGCGGCTGAGCTTCAAGTTTTCACATTGTGTATATTCTATTCTAATCGTAATGAAATTGAATCGTTATTACAAATTTATAACAAGCATACAACAATCGAGTTTAGGCCTACAGGACGAAGTTACATATATAGGCCTACCTAAACGCCCTATATACTGGGTCAAACATAAGTAACCTATACAAGATGCTATGGGTGTATACGGTAGGTCTATAGCATGGAAACAATTAATAAAAAGTAACTTGTCAATTAATAATTATATAATTACTGTTTCATTATTCAAATAAAAATGAGTTTCATGTCAACAGGTCGAAATCATGCAATTAACTTCTATGTAATTTATTTCTCACGTTTAGCCTTGGCGCCTAAAGCTTGAGCCCAAAAGCTTAAGCGTAGGCCCAAAGCGTTCGTTAATCTAGCAAAACATAATGAAGGTTCTTCAGAGCAACACATTTTGAGAACCCGTGCTACATCTACGTTTAGTGCATCTGCGGTATACCTACATTTTTCAGCTACAACGAAAATTAATTATTGCAGAAAAAGTTATACAATATCAGTTCAAGCACAAATAAAGCAAAAATAATCACAAAATCTGAATAAAAAATGTCTTTATTTCGTTCTTTCATCAAGAGCATGAACGTGTTTCACTAAGCCAATGCTTTAAGATCAATGTTTTTCAGAAAACTATAGCCTAATGAATTAACATTCCTATTAATCACAATGTATCACAATTAGCCTATTAATCTTTTTTGCCAGATTAATTAAAATAAAATTAATTTCCAAATATTAGCCCCAACACAATGTTTGCCTCCACGAAACTTGTTAAAAATGAGAATAGATCATCATAAAGATATTCACATTTTCGGGATATAGTCTAAAGTGCGCTTCCCCCAGCTTCCCCGGGTACCCCGTGCAGGTTTTATGCCATATATACCTATTACTGAAATAGGCCAATATATTTTCAAAGGAGGTAAATTTGAGTTTTATTCCATTATCACCTTGGTAAATTTTCAGACACCTCTTGCTTTCGTCTCCCTTTTTAAGTGAAATTAAGTAACGTTAAGTAACGTTAAGTAAGTAACGTTAAGTTAAGAACACGGAAGATGAATTACAATAAGGGAGACGAAATAAGGGAGCCAGTATTTTGTAAATCGAACTGATATTTTTCTGAGCTCCGCGCCTGAAATAGGCTAAAACAGCATTGGCCTACATTGCATACAGTACATGCAAAATTCGTAAAGTCAGCAACGTTCTATAGGCCACGCTGTCA
Source organism: Chamaedrilus cognettii (assembly GCA_034695025.1). Lineage (NCBI taxonomy): Eukaryota > Metazoa > Annelida > Clitellata > Enchytraeida > Enchytraeidae > Chamaedrilus > Chamaedrilus cognettii. The sequence goes on along the minus strand of JAQIWG010004124.1, from coordinate 6,780 downwards.
CAGATTCATTTGCTTCCATGGCTGTGTCAGTGTATTATATAGCAGGCCATATCGGGTCGAAACCGGTGCCAACGGTGTGACCGATTACGAAGTAATCACGCCTACCGCTGAGCAAGCCTTCTCTGTAACGTACGTTGCAATGATGAGGTCAATGAGAGGACTCGATGACTTAACGTAGGCCCTAGTCCACGATAACGGCGACGTTGATTATGCTATTCGCCTCAACACAACAGGATTAGCTGCAAATTGCAGATTATTTTCGACAAATGATCAGAGAGACAAGAGGCGTAAAGAAAGTCGATTTGCGCGTCGAAAGACTGTTAGTAAGTATATTGCAATTCTGCATGACTTCTTTAAGCTACTTCAATAGTCATAATGTAGGTTACATGTACTGGATTTGTGCAGTCTACAGATCATCGACGCATGCGCAACAAAACCGTATACAGAACATAATCTAGCTTAAGCAGATAAATATAAATCTGTCCACGAGTAAATTTGTCAACCTTAACTCTAGCGGGAAACTGTATTTAAGAGACTTATCAAACATATTGTATAAGGCTATAAGCTAAATGAGCTTAATTTCCTGATTCAAACAACCAGGATGTCAGTTTGGGAATAAAAAACACGGTTGCAACAAAAAACTGTTGCATCACATGTAACGCTTACTAAACTACCGCGTTTGCATAAAATCAAAATTTTGCGCATGTGGGCCTATACATGTATAGGTATGCCCCACTATAATAGCAGAGATAGGTCCTGCAACAGCGAGAAATTTCAGTTATTTACTAGTTACAGTATAAAATGTGCAAATTATTAGGCGTTTATTTTATAAAATAGAACGCATGAAAATAAGCACCTGTATAGCCTACTAGTGAAAAATGGGCTACAACTGCTTCACAAGGATGAGATAAATCGAATTATTCCGAAACGAGCTGAATGAGGATAACACTCGAATATCTATTATAATTGTTTCACATAAATACACGCTTCGTACCACCATTATTCTGGCACGAGCTGCATGTACGATACAGAACTAATTTGAACGTCAACCGTGATCTTACGATCAGCAAATGAGTCACGATTAATGTAGTCGGGCTCCTCATCGGGCTTTAGTCCTCCAGGCTCTACACGAGGCTCGCCACTGACAAGAACGGAAGGAGGGACGAGGACGTCATCTTGGCGCTCGTTCGTCTCGTGCGCTGTCTCCTCGTACACGGGGGCAGTAAGATCCGCGTACTCGCCAGGGGGCGCTGGCGGCTGTTGAGGGAATGTGAGGCGATCCACTCCGACGTACGCGCTGTTATCTCCTGAAGCAATAACTGCACCGTGACCAGCTTTCAGATCAACATGGTAATAGTTTAGGCCACTCTTCTATCAGATCGTCCTCAACGATCCTATCAAGATCACCAAACACTTGCGATTGCCAACCAAACAATTATGCATGTCATGCGGTGTATATTATGAATTGCATTTGATTAGGCCTATATTAGCATAATTGGAAATTTGTTCAAAATAATAGATGCTTATTAGCATGCCTAATGCCTATGCTATGCGTGCAAAGCAGTGGAGTGAGGCAGGGTTTAGTCAATAACAATGTTTCGAATCGACTACACTGTCTTACGTACGACATAGCCTACAATATATGGACGAATGTTTTGAAATTTTTGTTCTAAAAAGATGTGCTGTTAAAAATAGGGTAGAGCAGGTCTATACGTTGTAGACGTGTATTGGGTAGGCCTATGAGTTATCTGCCATTTCTAGCACAATAGTAAGTCATTGTGAGAACTATGCATATAGTTTATTTATACACTATATGAATAAATGAAGATACAATAGTTTAGTAATTTGGCTGTCAAGAAAGTGGATGAATATGGAAGAGGAGAGACTAATACAAGAAGAAGGACTCACTACGTTGTTTGCGCAGCACCGCAAAGAAGATGAGGAGGAGCACAAGCAGACAGACACCTCCCAGCACGGACGCAGTCACTGTAGCCGTCGACATTATCGTTAATTGAGCCGTGTCCGACCCTGAAGCTGCAGGCTCTGTCCATTGAAAAACCCGCCATAGTTTAAAAAAACCAATAGACGATTCGTCGTTATCGTTTATTGAACGATGCGACCGTTGTATTCGAGCACAAAATATACAGTGTAACATGTGCAAGAGAGTGAGACGTCAACACGGATTAAAATAATTAAACGACGCTACCGGTCCATATTCAAGCAACGCAGGCCTATTCACTGACAGAATTAATAGTCTACGAGGCCCTACGTCGACTCAAAAATCAAGTGATTTTGATATATACATATATAGGGCGGTTATATAGGCCTACACTAGTACATTACGTAGTTAGGTTTGCAAATTGGGCATGTTTCTAGATGTTTCAAAAGTTTTATGCAGGCAGTATAAAACAGCTCACCCATATCAGGCGAATACATGTGGTTGTAAGTTGGCACTTCATCGCTGTATATAAAGTTAGGATTTTCATAAACTCTTTTTCGTCCATCCGCGTTGAAGAACGTGCGACATTGGTAGTAAACTTGAGTCACGTTGACTACACATGAGAGATGTAGCAGTCCTTGAGTGTAGATAACACTCTCCTCCCCACACGCTCTCATCAGCTTTTCATCCAACAAACGCCACTTCATGCGCGGGTACCAGTGACCGGTGAAGTTAAGCGCACACTGCAGCACTCTCGTTGTCTTTGTGACGTCGGGATTCGCGGTACATAACGGATGTGATTCTGGTCCAGAAATTCAAGCGCCTAATTATAACGCCTACGTCAAAATTTCAAGATGGGACAAATACCAAACACAAATCAGACAATAGCCTAACATTTTTACAATAAATACGTTTAAAATATAACAGTGCAACAATTAATAAATTCTAAAGCCAAAGAATGGATCCATTATTCTTATTTTAGCCGCTTGCACTAAAAGAATCTCCAGCATATAAAAAATGAGCTAGAAGCTCATCACCGGCCGTGGCTTAACGGAATGAGCTTCCAAAAAGCTATACATACAAATTTTAATAGTCTAAGGGACTAAGGAATTGTCTTTACTTTTTTTAAAGAGTAGTGCTTCTGTAAATTTGTTATTGAAGCTAAACTATACACCTTGCCAAAGGCCCTGAAATGTGAGGCCTATTGAGTCGCTTCACTCACAAAAATCACACAATTTATTAATGGTGATACATAACCAAAATTATTTAGATAACTGATTTAAATAATATTATTAACCAAAGTAAAGTAATAAATAAATAAATAAATATTATTTAATTCCAAACCTCTGTTTAGGGCAAAGAAAAAACGGAGATTTTGCAATGTACATGTACACCTACGCGCACACACACATAGGCTTACACTTGTTATTTAGTGGTCGGATTCCCCTACGAATCCTTTCTAGGTAGGGATAGACCATTTTCAGCCACGGACCAAAGAACTCGTGTGCCCTGACCACATGGGGGCGGGGGGGGGGGCACGTATACGATATACAGCATAAGGGGCCTTCAGGAGCGGGAACAATTAATCCTAAATTTCATATAATTAAAGAGATGACAGAATCGGTCCAGAGTTGCATTGCACATTTAGAATCAGACAATTCGAATACAACCTACCAAGTACTGTTAGTTCAGCAACGCTGTCCATTGGTGTATCCTCGTTGGCGCAGGAGAATAAGTATGATCCCGCGTACGTTCTGTTCGCTGAGTGAATATATAACTGAGCAATGTTGCCACCAATCACCGTAGCAGAATCACTTTCTGACGGAAGGTGATTTTCTGTTGAGCCTTTCTTAGACGAACTATTGATGTAGATTGGTTTTCCTCTCTGAGGTGCGGATGTATTTTGTTCAAATTTAACACCGCGCCATTTCCAGTCGATGCACCCCAACGATAATAAACTAGCGTTGAAGATGACGCTTTCTCCAGACACGACGGCAATATTCATAGGATGCACCCCGTGATCTCCTTGATGACCAACAGCCTCTGTAATGCATCAGAGAAACAACGTGAGATCAAAATGGCCATGTACAATTGCCCGTGTACTTGTTGAATTCACGTCACCGCTGTGAACAGAATCCTGATGACCAGGATAAATTCCATTAACCATGATATCATTGATAAATTAACAACCTTTTACACTACAATTACTGTGAACCTGTGGGCCTACATGTATGTAGGCCCTATCAATTTACTTTTAATTATGCCAATACAAACTTAATGCGCTCATCCAAGAACTTACAGTTAACTTGTCCGCCCTCAAACGGACAACTTCAGAATTTCTGTTGTGTCCACAACGTTGTCAGTTGAATCCTTAAATTACATAGTCACTACGCCCATCTGAACCGTTGCTCTAGCATAATGGCTATACCACTTCCACATCCAATTAGCAGAGGCCTAAGAAAGTAGAAGTATAATGCTATTCTGCTTCTACCATATGCCGCGATTCAGAACAAAGCCTATGCAATATATCTGCCAAGCCATCATGCCTTGTGTTTTTATGTCGCGCACGCACGTACATGGGCCTACGGCTACACCGTGACTACGTGAGTGATCAACTTTAAAGTTAGAATAATTTCGCTAATGAACAGAATTCGAGATTCAAATTCATGACAACAAACATCATTTTAAGCTCGACTGCCTGCAAGTTGTAACCAACATCAAAGGCCTGAAAAATCACCTGTACTTCATCGGCAACTTTGAAAATACGGTATATACTTCTAAGCTGTAGTGCTTAGCTTACATACCTCTGAGCATAGAATTGACGCAGTAAATGGCGATCGCTCCACGTGTCAACAATGTCATGATTTTTCAATTTACTCCAGTATCAAAAGTCTACACAAGTTTTTCACTTGGTTTTCACATTGACAGTTATTTATTTGTATATCTGCCTGCAGTGTCTCACGAATGAGCACAAGTTTCGTGCTTGAGCTTTGTGAACCATGTCTGACAGCCTACGCTAAACTTACCCCTTTCATCATTGCACAACTAGGCCTGTATTCTCCAAATAGTGCTATAGTCGTATGCCTATTCAAATACAAATGATTATTTATTGGTCAAACAGTATTGCTGGTCGAAAACGTTAGAAAATAAGACGGAACTTGTCTACATGCATAGTGTATGACACTGATAACGATGTTGATCTAGAACTCAAGTTGGCCTTTGAGTTTGACACAGCATCCGTGACGTGGAACGCTCCAGAATATCACAATTTCACTGATGACAACAGACTGAATAAAGAGCGCTTTCCAAGCGTGAATGCATGCATGATTTCGCTGTTAATATTCCACATAGCCATATAACTTTCATCCGAAGAGCATCTGTTGCTTATTTAGCTATTTCGTTTTATTGCTTAACATGTCTGAACTTCAAGAAGCGCAGATCAAAGAGCAGATAACAGCAGAGTTTTTCGGGGCTTTTCTTACCGCACAGCTTGTGCAACTCAATTCTCTACATGTAGCCTGCCTTTCACAAGTTTGAAAACTATTTGAAATGGTATGGTAGGCCTAGTTATAGTTTATATTTTGTAAATATTGTTGAAATGCTTGAATACAGGCTGAGAAACATGAAGCCTAGGCCTCTCAAATATTGCAATATTGCAATGAAGTCTACACACCTCGTCGTTGCATAATGCGGTACACAGACACCTCTTGCAGCATGTACAAGGTAAAGGGCAGCGAGAGACATTGCCACGATGACGGGTTAATGCTAGTCATCATAATAATTGTTAGCAATTAATTAGTCTAAATTATAATTATTTGGACTAAACAATCATTATTTAAACGTGAAAATGAATAATTGTGATTGGTACAGAATTCTGAAACATTGTAAACATTTAAAAGTTTATCCTTATCTTTCTTACAGGTTATTATTCGTATAGGTTCAAAACAGTGAGCGCAAATTAATCATTAATTTAATGCTACGACACTGACAAGTCAATTTTAATGGCTAAAACTTTAAAACTGTCACAGAATTACACGAAATTTAGTGAAAACGTTAAACTTTTCAGGTTATTTGACTCTGCTAAATGCAGATATTTTTGCCTGGCGGGCTGTTTGAAAATGTCATTGCAAGTACTGGATCGCATGCAGAAAGCATTGAAATTAACATTTTGTCAAATAAAATTAACTATATTAAAAAGGCAGTCTAATTAAAAGCATTAAATTCACAATGATTCAAAAATATCATTATTTAAATTTATAGTGTAGTGACTTCACTCGAATATATTTCATTCGCTTCAAGTTGGCCTACCACTTTCAAACACGAAAGGGTAGGAAACTCACATAAAACTCAACCTGATGCATAATACAGATTGCGGAGATTCGCATTGGCTATCTTAGAATCAACTAAAACTGAATGTTTGCCAATATTGTGGACATGGATACAATAATTTTTCTGCAATTTTTGAATTCGTCGAAGTTGAATTAATTTTTGTTTTAATCTTAGTGATATTTTGATTCTATCAACGCATGATAAATATTCATACTGTAGTGTAGCCCAAAGTTGCTAATTTTTCATTGATTGATTGCAAGGATACGCTGTTGTATAAGCAGCTATTTTCAACCAAGAAGATAGAGCTATTCTCAACGCTTATACGTCGCATTTCCCATAGCCCTCGTCGTTCTTTTCATCACAGCTCCAGGTAAGATCTAGTCAAGTTATAGATTATCGTCATCTACAGTAGCACCACATACAATGAAAGTCTATGCCTAATGGCTTTCGGTGACCACCATCCATTCATCACACAAACCATCATTCGTGTGCCACACGCTCCGTGTGTCACA
>JAQIWG010004123.1:0-16591 GCA_034695025.1 Chamaedrilus cognettii | reverse complement strand
GTGCTGACAGAATTTTCTTCGCAAAGGTCGAGCCACTACAAGCTAAAGATCGAACCACCACTACTTATTACAATCTGAAGTTCGGGTCACTTCAACTGTATTAGGTCGGGGCAGGTAAGACCACCTTTCTAAAGGTCGGGCCAAGGCTCGACCTCGCCCATAGGACGGGACGCCCCTGTCAATGGCGGATTCCGAGCCATCTTATAATGATAGTTTGGAATCCGCCAATGAGGACGTAATGTTCAACCACTATAAGCTTACTTTCTTAAATATCGAGATGTTTTACAAACATCAAAAAGTAGCAAATTACAGGTAGGTAATTAAATAACTATACAACACTGCCTATGAGACATTGTTGGTAAAATCACGCTTTGAATTAGCTACACGCCGCTTGCATGTGGGCTACATGTACGCAATTAACTATGATTTCATTTTCCCCATGATTAAAATTAATGGGCTAAATATTCACGCTCAGCACAATCCAAGCTCAGGATATTAGCGATATGGGCTAGAAGTGAGCGATTGACTGATACTTGAGTAGGCACACACTTTATGTTCATGCTTGGGTAATGGTGTGTAGCCTACTTGTTCTTGCTTTTCGATAGATTCCGAGAGGTTGAGGAGTTTGCACTGTAGATAGGCCTGCGGATCAATGAATACGAACACAGTTGCACAAACTCTAGGCCTACTGTTTCTTAATGCTATTATATTTACCAAAGACAGGGGCGGTTTTACAGGTTTTTTGTGGCGGGGGGGGGTGGATTTTTTTGATCATCAAGTTTTTCACGTGACTCAATTGCGGGGGTGGCGGATTACTAACCGACACTTTTTTCCTCCTGTGCGCAAGTAACAACCAGGTGAGGAAGGGGGGGGGGGTGATCGAAAAAAATATGACAGAAACTGCATTCGCTTACCGAAATTTGGCTTCGCGTGCTACAGGTGGAGAGGAATGACTGATGCTGGTGGGGGAAGATTTGACTGATTTGGCTTAGTTAGCCTTAACTTAGCTTACTTTTCCTACTTTTGCATTGACAAAACTTGATATGCTCTTTTGAGGAGGCTCGGGGGGCGGATGCATCTTCTTTCGTCAGCAACGTAGAACCGTCGCTGACACGATAGATGTTTCTCGATCGTTGATACTCCACTGACTAAATTCTAGAGGGATTGCAAGAAACTTTTGAGAGTTGACAACTGCACCCTTGGATTATGATTTGTGAGGGTATGGTTATCGATTCCCCCACATAAACGCCCGCTTCAAATTAGGAGTAGCCAGCTGAGATCTGGTATCTCAGCTGGCTACTCCTAATTTGGATTAAACCAGATCTCATATACTTCATTATCTAAATCACTTCAACTTATTTGATATCATAATTGAACTGTACCCTCCTTGAAACTTGAACGCAGTCTAATGTGATTTGCACTATCACGTCCGAGCTAGCATGCAATTAAAGAGTGTCTAGCCCTAGAATTGACTATAGAGAATTATACACTAGAATATTGACTATACACTGAATTATATTAAGCCAAATATAGTGCCGAGCCAAACTAATGTTTCTAAAAATGGCCTACGTGTTTGAATATCGTTCGAAACCCCCAGGACCCCACTGCCAATATGTGGGGGCTGTGAATCCTTCAACGCTCTGATATAGCCGTTTGTGTCGAGATTCTCTGGTGACGTGTCCCATCTTGCTGATTTTGCAATCTGTATAGACAAACCTGAGACAAACAAACGGCCATGTCTCAGGACACGCCGGGAGGACACGTCACCAACAGTAGCGGAAGTCCGCTGTACGTCCCTGTGGCGCAGCAACTGCAAGGAACGTCTGAGAACTTAAATATTGCAACCAGTGATGCGAGTGGTCATCGTGAAAACACGAGCTCGTCTTCCGCGCAGACCCGGCATGGAGACAGCCAGCGACGAATGCGTGACCGGAATATTCCCGATACCCTCGAGATCGCGGCCAAGGAAGCTAACACGCAAGGAATCGCAAACAAAATTTGGAATGATGGCCATGATGAGCACAATGCATTGCACTCAGGGCAGACCCACGCTGAGGACAACCAACTGTTGAAGCAAGTTCAGAATACCATTGGTATCCTTGAGAACACGATGAAGGAAGCTCCCGTCAACAGCTGCGGGAGAGCAGTCGGTGGCCATTACAATTTCAGCAGGGTCCTTACAGGCAACCCTGTTGTCAACGCGATGGGCCCAAGTGCTACGATGCGGATTCCGAAATCAGAACTCCGCGTCTGTCAAATAAAGTTTAACTGCAGGAATATTCCGGTAAACATTCTAATTACACTAACTCGAACTAGCCTTCTATTGTTTGGAAGCTGTCTAATATTTTGGCCAAGTTATCAAATGAGTGCTAGGTTGAGTAGAAAATGAATAACATATTTGTTTAGACATTAATTCACTAATGAATTATCTACTACAATTATTAACTACTATTGTTTATTATTAACTACTCTCTCTTCTCGAGATTTCTAAAAGATACAGTAAATTTTTTTATTGTGTGAAAAAATTCAACCGGGCCGGGCTTGCCTCGAAGTCTCGCTACAATCTACAGATTGCAAAAGTAGCCTAAATGAAAATCGAGATTGGTGAGCATGTTCAGGTCCCTGATCTCCAAGTGTGTAGGCGCAGTCATACGGGAGTACACGTCGTATGATAACTTCTTTAATTCAAAAAACGCTGATTACTATTTGTTATGAAAAACGTATTCATAAGCTAGACCATCAACGTCTGATCATTACCAAGTTTCTACTCAGTATAGTGAGGAGAGACATCCATTCCAGCCTATGAGTCTCTCAGTCCACTGAGGCTATCAGCGGACTGATAGCCTCAGTGGACTATCCTTAGCATTTAGCCAGCGGACTGATAGCCTACCGTATAATTGTTTTTAAGTCTTTTATGGTAACAATATTTTTGTCTTTATTTAGGTATTGCATAGGTTTATTTCTTGTATGTTTTTTTGTGCGTGCCTTATAAATTAAAGAGGATTTTAATTTTTTTAAATAATAATAATCTGGCCTATTGATACCAGCTAGGCTTGCCAGATTTTCATCATTCAAATATAGGACTTGCAAATATTCAGCAGGGTTCAATAATATATTATAATGATGCAGTAACTCCATATAAAATTTGGGATGAAATTTGGTGTAAATGATAAAAATGCCACCTCAAACGTTAAGAATTTCTGATGTTTGTAGGTTACTGTATTTAAAAGCTGTGAGCAGTATCGTATTATTGAACCGATTGAAACGTTTTTAACTTTTCCAAAACAATGCCAAGCATTTTTTCAACTGTATATGATGTGCATAGTAAATATATAATAAGCCTATACACCCTATACATGTATATTATTTTAGACAAGAAAATGCAAGATCCTCGTATATTCACTTACCTGTAGAGCCTGCTCTAATTACGCAAATACCTGATTTTTTGACGCTTTATCCATTTTTCACGGTGTAACGTTCAATAACGATTTATTATTGCAAAATTTGAGGATCCAGTTTGAAGTAGAAACCAGGATCTAGTTAAATTTCGACGACTTGTGCCATACTCAGAAGTCCCGTTGATATTCGACTTAACGCCTTTTAAAAGTAGTAAATGTGATCCTTGATAAGTGTTATTGCATTTGTTGACTTTATAGGTTAATTTTTCAAAGATCACAGTTTTGCTACACGCACAATACTATTTAGGCCTGGGAGTCTGGGTGAAAATAAGGAAAAATTAACGTCCCTTATTAATTTGATAAGCGACACGGGTCAAATGACCTCAAATAAGGGCCATCCCTTAAAATAAGGGACGCCTGGCAAGCGTAACTGCTGCTCCAACACCCCCTTGCTTTGTGTCTGGTCATATCCAGAATCGTACCGTTGGGGATAATTTTCAAGAAGACAACGTTATATGACTCAATGCTGGAAGCATCGCAGAAGGGAGGGGGGGGAGATTTGGGGATAAACAGTGGTTTCTGAATCATGGTGGGTATCAATCATTCTTGCCTACTCTATGCTTTGAAGCAGGTACTCATATTCTGCAAGATCTTGTTGCCCGCTCGCTCTAAATTTTTTCTATTCCCCCTTCTTCTTTTCAATTAGGCGAATGGCAACAATTGAGGTGGCATTGCCACCCCTGGGAGGCTGGAACCCCTCTAGAACTGCCACTGCGAACCCCATTCACAAACATTATTAATTGTCGCTTATGGTTGCATTTTCTGGAGATCGACATGATATATTTTAATTTTGTGTTTTATTATAGCCGCAGACTACAACGTCAGGGAACGCGGGGATACATGTAGCCAACGGAAGTTGTGACCCGATATACGTCCGTATAGCGCAGGATCGCTTGAGGTCGTTCCGGAGCTTCAACATTTCAGTCTGCGATGTCGGTGACGGCCCGAAGCTGAACCACAGCGAGGCGGTGAAGGCAGGATTCAGAAGGATAGATCACTGTTATGCGTTCTGTTTTTCATGGCAGGCGAGCTGGTTTACGTACATCCACTTTCTCCAAGGATTGAAGTCAAGCGATTACGCGACCATAGTGAATGTGAGCGGGAAGGTAATCTGCGAAAATCAAGAGTTGATGAGGAATCAGAATGTCATCGTTACCGATGACATTCACGGCGATCACGTAGTGATGAAGGCGAGGGATGGAAGGATGTGGAGAGATAACGAAGGCTTCTTACACGGTGGCCGTGTCTGTGCTAATTGCAAGCAAAGTTTTTGTCAAGACGATGGACACCAGGACACAAATTCGACTCCAATGTCCGAGCTCACAATGCAGTCTGAGATAGAAAATGTTGCCGGATGAGCGCTTTGCTGAACTTATCAACGACACTGATAATTAGATTGATTATCTTTTATATTATGAAAATTAATTTAACTAAATTTGATGGATGCGAAAAAAGTGCCATTAATGATTCACGTTCATAAATAAATTGAAACATTTGATTAATTAAATTAAGAATTCTTAAGTTATTTAATTAACTGCACAATGACTTTCTGTTAGACAGAAGTCGGCACGCTGTAGGCTGAACCGAAACTCTCCTAAGTTAGAAGTGACTATGTACCCATATGCACTAAAATGGTAATGTGCACATAATCTATATGCACAAATATGATCTTATTTTACTTAGGCCCATGCAGTATAGTTGTTATGAGTGTTTATCAACTGAGGCTCATCGGTTTGAAGGCCTGCCAGTGATTTAGGGTGTGCAGTACATTAACACTTATTGCTTATACGCAAGACTGTTTTAACTTAATATTTAAACGACTTTTAACATTGAAATTTTACACAGTTGAAGTTCAATGGGCCTAAATGGTTTATACAAAAACTGAATGAATGGCGCTAATTTTGACTAGAAAATTGATCTAACAAATTTAACATTTAAAGTGAATTGTCCATTAATGATTAAACTATTGTAACGTTTGGTTTGATCATGTTGAGCCATTATTTAAGCGTGCATTCCCAGAATTTTGTTGATTTGCAAAAAATGCTCCGCAGATTTCCAGAACTGCTTCACACAAAACGCGCAGTGTTGTGCAACTTATACGAAAAGCTGTTCCGCAGTCCACGCCCCGACAAAGTCATTTCCAGGGACCTCATTCAGGAAGCGATCTTTTGACAATCTTAGTTTTAAGATTGTCTTAAGAGAATCTTATGAAAATCCTATATTTTTATTGGAAACTCCACTCAGTCGGGCGCTAAACCGAATGGTGACGTCACAGCTGGTCGGCGATTGGCCTTTATTTGTTTTAAATTTAAATTATGATGAAAATTCAGAAAATCTTTACAAATGTACGTGAATGAGACCCCTGGTAAGAATGATTCATCACTAGAATCCGTCACAGCTGCATATAATATTGAGGCTGCTAGTTATTGAAAGCTGCTGGATTGGTGATTGGTGGATCTACCGGAAGCAGATCTCTGCGATGCAGGAACTACATGATCTGTTCAAGAGCATGCAAGTGACAGGCATTGTTATTGACAGTAATGTCTTCCTAGCGGTAATGGTCTTAGTTGCTCAGACACGGTCCTTAACCCTTTTACCGTCGACTTTATTTAGCAATAATTCTTTTTTGCTGCACATAACACTTATAGGATAATAATAAAGAAACGAAGTTTCAAAGTTGCAAGACTGATCCCTCTGCCTCCACTCTCCTCCACCCAGGGAGTGTCACACGGTTGACCGCTTAGTGCGCGCTCTAGTGACACTTCTCCAGGTTTATTGGAAGTTGTTTATAGTGCGTATATTCCAACGCCATTCTGCACCGCAAAAAAATAACAAATGCCTGGTTGATTTTTCTCATGTTGAAAGCCTCTCTTATCGTGTATTTTGCAGGCGTTTTTGATGTGTTTATACAGGCTAAAACATGCGATATCAGGATTTTAAATGCGATAATTTGTGGTACGATTTATTTGAACAAAACGATTATTTTTGACCATTTGTACGATGCTTACATTCTTAAAAATTTCAACACAGCTGCCATAAGGACATTTTTTATTGGGTTATTTCAGGGCCAGGACAAGGTGGTTAGGCTAGGTTTCAAATCGATATGACCAATTGCTTGAAGTTTAGGTTCGGATTGGACTACGCTTCAATTTGGGTTTGCGTTGACATAAATTTGACAAATGCATAATACATAATTTGACAAAAATACAAATAAACCGATCAGCGAGAAACACGCCGCGACTGCACTTACTGTATGTCCTGTGCGTGCGCACTTACGTTTAATTGATTTCAATTGATTTGAATTGAAAACAATAGTGTGTGAAACATATACATGTTTGCATAGAAGCAGTGCACATCCAGTTGAATTGATTTGATTTGACAAACCGATCCTGGATTTTTTTAAATGCTGGGATCAACGCGAGAATTAACATGTCGATTCCCACGTTGATTTTTCGAAACCAACGCCAAATGGAATGTATGATATACACTAGAGCAGTGCACACTGGCGTTTAATTGAAAGGAACCCGACCTCAAATTGATTTTTTGATCCAATGAATTAACGGAAATGCATTAGTTTCGGACCAATGAAATCGACGAGGCAAATCGCGCGCCAGGCCATCCACGCGCTGTAGGCCAACATAATCTACATGTAGGTCAAATTTCAATTCAATTCAACGCAAGTGTGCGCTGCCAGTTGACCAGCGATATTTTTTCAATTGTCAACTTTCAATTCTTCAATTTCAACTTGTTAATTAGACGTGCGCCCATTATTGGCGGTGCACTCGCGATGTGTTTCTCGCTGATCGGTTAGTGTGTTTGCGCAAACATCGCGTGTTTGCACTGCCAAGCGCAAACGCGCGATGTCTGCCAGGAAAGGCCTGCACATTGATCCACTTGCGATGGATACAACTTTAGTTATACTGGGGGGTAGGTCGCGAATGATTTAGAAGTACAAATGACCAATTTCACCTGAACGCTGGTTCATATAATTTATATGGCTATGTACATATTTGTAAGAAAATTGTACCTGACAAGTTTGATAAACCTACTTCAAGCAGTGCCGGCGTTAGGGCCTCCCGCACCCCCGGTCGGGGGGGGGGAGGTGGGGGCACGGCCTTGGGGGGAGCCACCGGGAGAAAAATTTTAAATTAGGCATAGCAATTGATTCAAAAAGTTTTGTTCACGCGTTTTGAAAAAAGTTGAAGAGGCCACTGAGGATCTATGGCCAATGAAATATGGCAAGTGTGCGAAAAGTTTTGCGACAAATTTCTGTCAGCACCCCCTCCCGCTCTCTCGCCCCTGAATTAGTTTTTGAGGGAAAAAATGTAGTTTGGAGGGATAATAAAACTTTCATATCATTTTTTTTTTAAGTTAATCTATTTTTTGGGTGTATCTTCTACTTTCAAAAACCATCGCGCTGCCCATGGGGAGAGGGGCCCATCAACATGTTTTCGAGGGGGGGGGGCAGAGTACCCTAACGCCGGCCCTGACTTCAAGTATCAAACTTCTTTTAGAGATCAATAACATAGCAGCACCCAAATTGCTTTTATTCTGAGTGTCATTTACAATAGAGAGTGACACGGGGTCCTGTGGGACGGGGAACCGCGGGGTACCGCGGTTCCTATGCTGCACGCAGTTCTGAAATTGATTTCTGCCTTTCCAAACCGCTGTTCTGGAGTGTAGTATCCACGGAAAGCCGCGGTACGGTTCCTAGATGCTGCGGTACTTACCGCGGTACGCGCATCAACATTCTTAGAATCAATAATGATCAATTTATTTTTCAGCCATCAATGTTATTAGCAGGATAGGTAAAACAATAATTCGAGAACAGATTTTACTAGAGAATATAATATAAAAATGACTTAGGAAAATTTAAAATTTCAACATTTTCATTGTTATGAAATTTGGACCGCGGAGTATTTCCACGCACCGTGGACATTCAACGGAAGGGACGGAGTGCAATTCCCAATTTTTTTGAACGGTACGGTTTCGAGGTCGAATTTTTCGTCCATGTCACTCTCTAATTTACAATACACGACGACACCGGCGTCGCCGATGTGGAAGCCGTAGGGGCCTGTTGGGTATTTCTGGAGCTTAGGAAATAATTATCTCTGATTTGAACATGTCACAGTCTCACAGAAGACAGATTGGAGCAAGGCATAAGGAAAGTATAGCTAGGCGTGTGACGTGTAAGAGACTGCGACGAGACTGCGGTAGGAGAAAAGGAAAAGGAGCACTAGTAAGCGGAACTGGGCTAATCGTAACAAAATGAGCACCGACGCCTCAATGCAACATCGACAGCGGTTGAAATACAAATCAACATTCGCTGCATATGCACTTTTAAAATGCATGATGTAGGCCTAAAGCGAATATTAGAACAAAGCCTGCGAAGATTGATAAGTCATCGGAAAGCGAAGCATCTTGCTGCTTGCCGTGAGACGATACGACTTTAAAACCAACCTCACCTTTTTGCCATCTAAACTGATAATATTCATGTTTTCACACAGGTTTGGACGTTTGCGCCCTGATGAGGACTGCTGGAGCTTGGTTTTTACGTCCGGATGCCCTTCCTGACACCAATCAAATTAATAATTATCTGGCACGGGGTTAGCAGCTAGCGACACTTGTGTGTTTAACAGCCTTGCTGAAGGACCTGTAGCGCCATGGCTTTGTAGTTGCCGATGCGGGACTTGAACCCTGGTCCTCTGGACTCGAAGTCCGACGCGTTAACCACTATACCACAGCGTCTCTCTCCACAGCGCCTCGCTCATTATTTCAAGCATAATACCTTCGTGTGGACAAGTCAGAAACGGCACTACTAGGATGCTATCCAAATGCTACCTACAAGACATGACCATCAACAGTTAATATGCTAAGGAAATTAAAGATGTTGGCTTATTGTGTCCAGTAACGAGTTACCCTAAAACTCTACACTACGTGCCGAATTGCAAAATGATGTCACGTGCATGGTTTACGCAGAAGAAATTTTGTTTCAAAAATTTTGCGTTTCTTGGTAGGGTTCGAGATTTTGGATCCTATTGATTCAATTTCTCTGGGAACTTCTTCCTTTAAATTTTGGCACGTGCAATTCGATTTGAATTATGCCAATAGCAAATTTGTTAATGTACGTTGAAGCTGAACAGCGTATTTTCTACTCAAAATAAAATATTTGTATTTAAGATGACATTACTCAAGAGTACAATTATTCAAAAAATATTTTGCCTTCCAAATCTCTGCTGGAACGCCGTTCCGGGGTTTTCTGGACCGTTCCGGATCGTTCCGGTACTCGTTGATAGTACTCTTAGTACAGTGAGTACATGATCGAAGAGATAGAGAGGTTTTAGCACTCACTCAGTCACTGATAAAAGCCAAAAGTTCGTGATTTCGAGTACAAAACACGCAGCACATAAATGGAGGAAGAAATTACCCCAACAAATCGGAGAACAAAGAATAGACTTGCAGCCCAGAGCTCCCCGGGCAAATCGAAAAAGGCGACTAAAGAGGGGGGAGCGGTTCTGAAGTAGCCCTCTTACTCAGAACCGGACCGCAATAGTCTTTGATACCACACACAATCCGTAAAATTCAACCCCCCCCCCTCCCCCCCCATAGAGGAAGAAAACCTACAATATATTTTAAGATGTAAAACTACGCTAATCCTGACGTCTTGTAACTCAGTTTTACTTTTATGCAATGCTTGAGAGTTCTCCGCTGAGTAGGCCCTATGAAACTTTGCTGCTCCGTTAGGCCTAGTTGTTATTCCATTATTTTGTTCTTTAAATCGTTACAGTTCTTGTTTCGTTCCACATAATGAGTACGGTAGTTTTCGCGATGGCTAATTCTTCGACGCCATTTGGTCAAAGACAAATTTAAAAAACTTGGCAGTAAAATCATTGACCTTTCATCTATAGCCCTATTCAGCGGTAAATGACATTACAGCCTACTATTTTCACTGTTCGCCGTTGGTTTTCACATGCAAATGTTTTCTACCCGAGAAGCAAGCCGCCGTCTCGACACGCTGTGAGGCTGCGAAGGTATTAATAAAAGTACGCTCAAAATACGAGCAAACGCAAACTGAGGAAAACTGAGATATAGGCCTACGATCCAAAATAAAAACGCTGATAAGAATCACATGCAAAGAAGACTACGATTCGTTTTCTTTTATGACAGTCACTTCGTGAATTCTTTGACAAGGTGGTCTAAATTCGTCTGCCACTTCGGACGCCGAAACGGGCGTTAAACTCAGCATTATTATCATTATACATCATGGGCGCAACCACGCTTTCGAAGTTGGGGAGGTCGGGATTCCAAGTCGCGAGCGGGGGGAGGGGGTGTGCTGACGGAGCACCCCCTAGCAAAATCAACATGACTTCACGGAACATGCTTAAACCCCCACGCTCACCCCCCCCTGGATCAGCCGCTATGTCAAACCATCAAAGGCTCAAAGCAAATTTTATTTTTGCCCATTGAGGTTGCGCCTATGTTATACATGTAGCTGACATTAACTATCCATCAATTGATCTGTCTGAATTCCAGGTTCGTCGCCAATTGACTCGAGGCTAATTTTTCCACGAGCGGATTTGCAACATCTAGAAAGTCGAGCAAAGGAGGCTGCGTGTGATCTCCACAGCATATCGAATATAAGACGCGTACATATTTGAAGGAATCAATTGCTACATCAATTAAAGTTGCTTTTTCGACTCTCCTTTTGAATAATATATCTTGTAGGCTTGCATTGCTGCAATCTGATGATCTATAATGCGAATGCACTCGCACCGTAAAGTCTCTCAAAAAACGCTCGGTTTTCCACGCTGGGACACAGTGTAAAGGCACGAAGTAGGAAGGCATATAATCTTGGTTGCAACACATCAACAGGGAATGAAAGAAATTCTTTAAAAAATATTTTAGTTCGCGTTCAGTTACAGTCTCATATTTGGTTAACCACGTACTTGGTCGTCTTGTTTTTTCTTTAGCGGTCGAAGCAATGCAGTGAAGAACTGTCGCCTTTTGTACGTTTGACGTGCATTTAGAGTTAGCGCCTGTTTCAAACAAATACTTAGCGACCATGAAGGACGACTTGACAACAGCCGAACAGCTGCGAATGACGCTGCTCTCTGCTCGAGCGAACGATATGCGAGCGTACGGGATCGAGACGGGAATCCAAGGATACACCTTCTGCGGCTGATCGAACACCAATCTGCATCCGTCTGACTTCAATCGCTCACTGACCTGTTTATTGGCGCTGTCAGGCCAGAAACCTGGAAGATGTATGCAAGGAACAATGTCGACCTTCAGCCGGTGGAAGACTTTGATACCTTTCACTGGCTTGTTCACGTTGAGCGTTAAGGTAAAGCACACACGATCTGATGTGTATTTGTATAAGTCATGGTCTTCTAAAATATCGAATTCAAAAAAATGTTCGTCTTTCCAAAAGGCTGAATGTCTCAACACCTTTTTGGCAAGTTTTTCAAAAATCATTCTCACGGATGAAATATGCAGGAATCCATTTTTGGTTATAAAATCATCAAAGCGTTCATCGCTGTTGACATCAGACTCCTTTTGAATCAAATTCACATATCCGCTCGGACACACGGGCGAGCTTGATACCTCGCATATATTAGAGAATTCTGTCAGCTGAATATCAAAATCAAATTCATCGGGATATTTCACTTTTGTTCCTTCGTACGCACTGCCTACCAGCAGCATGCGACCCTTGAATCTCGGATCTATTTCTTGCATATCGGCGACCAAGCGATGCATAAATGCACTGACGCGTTCCGTTATCTCAACAGTAGCAACGCTGCGATACGCAAAATCACATGTGCGCCATACATTCCATGGAATTGTAGACGGTTTGAGATCGGGTTCGAAAACGTAACCTTGATCTCCTACAGAATAAAGGCTTTGATGCTTTGACGCTGACGTATAAGTCCTTTCATAAAACGACTGCATAAGCTGTTCACAGGTTTCAGCTATTATTTTAGTTATATTTGTGCTTTGCTTCATTTCAGCATTTTCTTTAAACGCTTTCCTCAACTGCTCTGCACTGCTACCAAACAAATCGGTTGCAGTGACGTCGGCGCCGTTGTTCACCAACAGGGCGTAGACGTCGTAGTTTTTGCTTGGCATATTATCTTCAGGCCTATAGCCAAAGACTCTTGTTGGTGTAAAGTTAAGCGTACAGGCACTGTCAGCCACAGCTGCGTAGTGCAGCGCTGTTCGACCGTACATATCTCGCGCATTTATATCACTTGCAGCAATAATAAAATGTAAGAAACTCTCACTGATGAATTGATAATGTGATCCAGCCACTGGTCCCTGCATCAACTTGGTCAGATAGTGGAGCGACGTTCTTCCGAAGCTATCGAGCAGCTTTGCGACAGGATTCAAGCATCGAGTTAATGCGTTGTCTTCATTCCACCGCAAATCGAGAGAGTTCTTGGGCGTGCCATTTTCGTGCGGGAAACAAAGCATTAGCTGCAGAATGGATCTTCCCCGCTTGTCGCGTGCACCTGGCTGCCTCATGACAAATTTAAACAGAAATTTAACACAGTTGCAATGTTCCCCGTGATGGATGCAGAGGTGAAAATCTTTACCAAAAAATGTCGCTCCGTGAATTCTGCACGCGTGTCGGTACCAGTACTCAGCAATGTTGCCCGTAAATCGTTCGTCTATTTTACGGCGCTCTAACATTTCTAAGAATAATTTTGCTTTAGATGTTGACCTGCATCCTCTGTCCCATATTCTAACGGGGAGCCGTAAAAATTGCGAAAGATCGGTGATATCGGTGCTGAAATCAGGAAGCTTTGCAGCGATGGCCTGTCTGCAATAAGAGCAACCAAGACTGTTGAGCGCTGTTCGCAGTGACAAAATTTTGTCCGCTTGCCGTCGATCAGCCCCCACGAGAACTAGCAATATGCTACGAACTGGAAACCACGTGCCACAGGTGGCCACAGGCCGCTCACATGTCGGTAACGCCTCATGCAGGGCATTTCTGCCTGCCGCGTTTCTATCGCTTAACTTGAGGCCACGTGCCAGTAAACATTCAAAAAGTCTCATCGAGTAAAGTAATACAGGCATACATGCATTAACGTCATCAGCAATATATATCAAGGACTTCGCTAGATCCATTGCTGCTAGATGCAAACACGTGTTGCCGCCGAAACTCAGGGAGCTGAAATTAATTCCCAAATCTACAAGCGTCTCAACAATTGAGAGGCGGTTCGTTAATTCCGACATGCCTCCGCGCACGGCAGCGTGCAGAGCGTTGCAGCCGCTATTGTCGCAGGCGTACACGTCGGCGTTGTGCTCCACCAGCAGCCGCACTATGTCTGCGTCACGCTGGGCGGCGTACATCAGCGCTGTGCGTCCATCATTGGCTCGAGCGTTGACGATAGCGTTGTGCTCCAGCAGCAGTTGCACCATGTCTGCGTCACGCTGGGCGGCGTACATCAGCGCTGTACGTCCATCATTGTCTGGAGCGTTGACGATAGCGTTGTGCTCCAGCAGCAGTTGCACCATGTCTGCGTCACGCTGGGCGGCGTACATCAGAGCTGTGCGTCCTTCATAGCCTCGAGCGTTGACGTTCACTGCTCGACGATGATGTGTCTCATTGCTCAACGAATTTTTGGACAGAGCGATTGCCATTGATTTGGTATCTGTCTTTTTAATCTCGCTGTCTAGGACTTCCGCTTCCAGTAGAGCTTGAACGATCTCCACGCTACTAGTCTTCACGGCCAACATGAGCGCTGTCTTTCCTTCATGGTTTAAAGCGTTTAAATCATCGTGAACGCCGTTCGATCCTTCTTCCAGAAGTCGTCTCACTAGTTCTAAGTTTTTCTTTTCTATCGCCTTGTGCAAAATTTTTCCACAGTCTTTAACAGCATCGAGATGAATATCGTCAGATATCATTTTCTCATTACCGGACCTGCTACGTTCCTGCTCAACAATCCTCGTGCTGACATCTTCAACGGCACGAGATTCAGGGTGCTCTGACGTTGGCATACTGTACAGAAGTGTAGGCTAGGTACTAGCAATATTTGACATTTTTCATGAGTATGCCTAACAGTGACTGGGTTAATGTATCCAACAAGGTCCGGCGTCGGTCAACACATGCTGCAAGTTTCTTACTGAGACTCGATCAGCTCAACAACCTAAATCTAGCTGTTTCTTCAGCACACTGTCTTTAGAGTCAAGCACTCATCTCATTCAGATTAAATTCAACGACTGCATAATTTTTCAGTTAGCTTAGACCTATGTCCTTGGCCATTGAAAGTTAGGCCTTCTGGAGATCGTTTTGATAGCTTTTAATGTGCATGTAGATGAATATTGCAATTTGTTTAATATGAGGAAGTATAACTAGACTCTAACAGCTGGACAAAGCGTCAAGCAACAACATCTGCACTTCGTGATTTGATCAATGGGCATGTGTACATTAGGCTATAGCCTGCTCTGGGTCTTCGTCCACTAAGATATTGCCTAAAAGACATAAACGTATTGTATGCACAAGGACGGATCCAGGATTGGCTGATGGCGAGGGGGAGGGGGAGGGATGTCTCCAGTTTCTTAATTCTGCTGACATCAAGCGTGTTTATTTGGAGTAAACAGTGCGGGTGTATTAGAGGGTGGAGGGGGGGGGGGATAGGCACGAAACTTTTTGGATCAAATTACTATGTCATACAATGTATACGTAAGCACTACTTGTCGCTTTTTTTAGACATACTAAGCCTTCTACATTTCAGCGAAAAATGTAAAGCATATGCATTGTTACATAGGTATTGTTACATAAGCATTGCTGTATAACTATTGTTGCATAAGCATTGTTACATCGGCCACTGTGTTATTAACAATTTTTTTGACGACAACAAAACATCTAATGCTGATGAAGGGGATATATCCCCCCCATTCCTTCCTTGGAGCCGTCCTTGTGCGTGCCTATGTATTAACAACTATGTAATAACTAGGCCTAGGCTTGTTTCGTAGTGGCGTGTAACGGGCGTGTGCTGAATCGTTGTGTACCTTACACACGATCATAACGACTATTCAAATAGTCAAGCAGCGCCACACTAATGACACGCAGCAACCTATCACTCCAACGACAAGAGTTTAGAGCCTAAACAGTGTCTTCCACGTGAGGCTAATTGCCACACTCTGGAGCACATGCAGGTGATCTGATGTCACCCCAATGCATTGCATTTCGTGGGACTGGCGTGAAGAGGGAACTTGGGGCCTCATTCACGTAAATTTTTTTATGATTATCTTAATTTTTTCCTAAATCAAATTGTAAACAAATGAAATTCATTTGCCGACCGCTGTGACGTCATCACTCGGTTCGTGCGCGACTGAAGGAGTTTTCACTAAAAAAGATACGATTTTGCCTAAGTTTCTCTTAAGACAAAATCTTAGGACAATCTTAGGGCATAAGATCGCCTTTCTAAACGAGGCCTCTGGCGACTACTGCTGATCGACGTAAGCGAGCAGCGCGCTGTGTGCTGGCGCGACCTGCATGTATTTAGGCTGCATGCGCGCCGGTGTATCCTGTTTAGCAGGCCTCTGCGCCTGCTTATACCCCAATAATAGCTACATAATAAAATAATAACTTTGAGATGAACACGAAATTGCTTGTACTATGCAATAAAGTCGGTGTGAATAGAATTAGGCGTACTTGTACTGTATGCACTGCATGCGGCGACCATTACACATCGCAGATCCGTGTTACGCGGTATTAACATTAGGCCTGCTTGATTGCTGGTACTCAAAGACTTGTGCTTGTGTAAGATGGAATGGGGGTATCTCAAACTTCTTTAGATTGAACACTGGGATGAGCCAGGGAGGATTTATGTCACCGGCCTTATTTGCAGTCTTCATAAATTATATTCTAGTTCTGTTAAAAAAATCTGGATTGAGCTGCTGCATTAATGGATTGTGTTTCAATGCACTGCTATTTGCTGATGACTTACATCTACTCTCCATTTCGGTCGTGGATCTTCAGAAGATGCTGACCATTTGTCAAAAAGAGTTGGACTATATTGATACGTCTATCAATACTGGTAAATCAGTATGCATACGTATGGGTAAACGATTTCAGTGTGAACTTAAAGAAGTTAGTATTGGAGATAAACATATTAAATGGTGCT
>JAQIWG010004122.1:0-16592 GCA_034695025.1 Chamaedrilus cognettii | reverse complement strand
ATCACTGCAGATATCAATCATACTCTGTAGTTCCTTAACGGAAGGGCTTAGTAAAATTAAATCGTCAGCGTAGAGGAGAGAACCGAAATTGAAACCTGCCATAGTACAACCAGAATTATCAAGTCTTTTGAGGATATTGTCGACGTAAATGTTAAAGAGTGGGGCGGAGAGGACACCACCCTGTTTCACCCCAGCCGACATAGGAAAAGCGTCTGAAACAGTGCTTCCCCATTTCACACAACAGAATGAGTGCGTGTACCAATCTTTTAGTAACAGCACTAATTTAAGAGGAAACCCCTTATTCAAAAGCTTGACAAACAAAGCATGGTGATTCTTCAAAGCATGGTGATTCAAAGCAAAAAAATTCTTTAATTTTTCGCAAACTTGTGAATCATCATAGCAGCCATCAATACACGGAAGCACATTACTAGTCGAGCAAACTTTCAGTGCTTCCAAGTATTCCAGAAAGCATTTGAGTTTTTACTCATTAAAAGTTCATGTAGCTCATTAGACACAGAGGTCTTAGAATTAACTTTTCTCTCTTTAATAAGTGAACAAA
Source organism: Chamaedrilus cognettii (assembly GCA_034695025.1). Taxonomy (NCBI): domain Eukaryota; kingdom Metazoa; phylum Annelida; class Clitellata; order Enchytraeida; family Enchytraeidae; genus Chamaedrilus; species Chamaedrilus cognettii. Next base: position 16,033 of record JAQIWG010004122.1, on the reverse strand, counting down.
CAAATAAGTTTAACAAACTTGTCTTGAGTTCTTTTGAGAAAAATATTCCCACTTCTAGGTTTACCAGCATCCACCCACAAATTATGGGAAAGCATAGCAGCATGTTTTAGTTCATCCAAAGCCTCGTCCCACCCAAACTTAAGAGCATTACATTTAGTTTTAGGAATGAACCGGGCAGCAGCTTTATGGAGTGCAGCTACAATGCAATTTATAAAATTGAGACAAATTTGATTACTTTTGATCGAAGTATGACAACATTTCGAGCATTCCAGCTTTCGTCAGGGCATGGTGTATACTCACATCTACATATCAGAAGGTATTACTGTCAAATTAGTATCTAATAATTTATATATTTTGGCATGAACAAGAACTGATGAAAGAAGAACAAGAATAAGAATCCGAAGAAAAGGTGCAGAGGTTCTATTTGAACATCTGACAGAATCTAGATCATATTACAGCATCGCTATAGTCAAAAAACATACACAAGCTCAAGAATACAAAATTTAACACTGCTTAGAGCGTATGAAAAAGAATGTCGTCACAAATTAATAATAATTGCAGCTTCAAAAAGTAAAGAACAAAAACTAAAATTAAAAGAAAAAATCAAAAATTTTAATTAATAGAATACTGATCAGCTGATTAACTAAAAAGACATATTGGATCCAGCCGAAATATGCGAAGAACTTAAACTTTCGCCTAACCAAAAATAGTAATGACGCCAACATTATCAAAAGTATGACCAACCACGTCACTGTGTTTCAGGTTCGATAGATTCTTCCCTCATTTCCTCTCTAAGATACACGACCGCCCCACTTCCATCATCCCGGTTCTGTCAAGAAATCAAACATTCAAAGGTGTAATTGCACTTACATTCAATTCTCTTCCTAAAGTACTTTTTTAGACAAGAACACATATTTATGTGCGAGCAACAGAAATGAAGTTTAAACAATTATTAGTTTAAATTAGGGCAGCTTTTAAATTCGTTAGAATATCATCAAATATACAGAGTATACGCTTTTAAAACAAACAAAATTTTAATATGTGATGTACATTTTAATACTAGAATGTAGGGTAGCCGGACCTTCTGTCCACTGGACTTTTGGTCCACTATTTTTATTGCATTCAGGGATAGTTTGGGTTAGGGTTTGAGTTTCGGGTTAGGTTCAAGTTTGATTCTAGTTCATGAGGTTAAATTTTAGTTACTGCATTTAGTTCGGTAGTCATTGAAGAAATTAGTTAGTCATTTAATTTTGAGACAGTGAAGATTTTCTGCTACGTTACGTTCCCCGGGCTACAACCACCACTTCTAGGCTACTACCCAAGCACACCCAAGCACCTTCTATGATCAATCCCAGTGAAGATATTAAATCATGAGATTAGGTTTTTTTAAAGCCAACTGCATACCAACTATATTTGAATAGTTTCTTGCTCACTGGAATGTCCAATAATGTGTTCCGAATCGTTTCGCCTGAGTCTATTGGGTGACGAATACCGTCCGCATGCCTCAGCGCTATCGCGAGTGTCGATAGAATCGTGACGGCTCTCGACCCGTCGCCCCTAAATACACTGTCCCTTGACCCCTCGCTCCTAGACCCCCCACCCCTTGACCCCTCGTCCCTTGACCCCTCGCCCCTTGACTCCCCGCCCCTTGACCCCTCGCCCCTTGACTCCTCGTCCCTTGATCCCTCCCTCGTTGACTCTTCACTTGATCTTTTGACTTTGGTGTCGCTCAACCATCTTCGTTCCATCGAATCTGTACTTAATTCGTTGTGTGATTCATCCGAGCTGCCCTCCTGTACAATTTCAATCATAACTTTTGAAGAAGTCAACAACGCTCAAACACCAATGCTCAAATCATGATTCACGACATAAGCTACACGCGAGCCAATGTTTGGCTCGAAAAACTGATATTTGTATGAGGCATCCTTAATATACCTTATTTATAAAAAATTGTTACATTAAATAACAAAATACAATCATTGTTGCATAGCTAAATTTATTTACAGTCAATTTTAAATACTGAAAAATTAATAACGTCGTCAAAATGCAACTTCGAAATGCAACTTCTTACGTCGGTCTGGACCAGGGTGTTGCTGGCAGGGACTGTAGAGCAAGATCTGGCGACACCCCTGCCTGCAGGCAATGTGGGAACGGCAATGGGTTGTAGGGGCTGCAATTCACGATCTAACACCACAATAGTACAATTAATCAGCAGCTAGCGACATACAAGTGTCGCTAGCTGCTAACTATTGTGCCAGGATAATAGCATATGGGAAACAAAGCTTCAACTGTCTTATCTCGAACCTTTATTAATACAGACACTGGACCTTTGGCTAATCTAGTAAGGAAGATGCTAGTCCAGGAGGAGGCTAAAGTGGATGCTTTGCTAAGCAAAGTCGCAAAATCGCAAGGACGCAAAGTTGCAGTCGCAAAGTTGTAAAGTCGCAGAGTTGCAGTCGCAAAGTCGCAGTCGCAAAGTCACAAAGTGCATTTTAACCTAAATATCCGACTAGGGGTTAAATTTTTTTCTTTTAATCAAGAGAACATCAAGCTGAAGCGATTGTGCTCATTTTTTGTCTACAAAGCTTTCTTACTTTATTTTAACTGAATGAGAGTTTATGTTCACAAAACAAATTAGACATCAGAAAACTACTAGCAGACATAGGCCTAATGATGTAAGACATGTAATTGTTAGAGTATTTCTCTAGTATAGTCCTAAATGTCCCTTTTTTATGTCAGACCAGCCTTAATCACAACTTGCAGTAAGCTAGATATTTCAATAATACTATCCAATAATAATGGCTAAATAATTTATGGAATAACTAACAACAAGCCCTAGTGCCCTAATTTAATTTGAATTAAAAGTAAAATTTCACCTTGGCTCTTTTCAGCTTCTAGATCTATGACCCGTGGCTTTTTGCAGAGGTAGCCTTTTCTCACACATAGGACAGCAAATATAGCGACTGTACAAAAAATAGCGATGACTGCCGATATGGAGCAGACAGCGATAAGAATCAGAGCCAATCCTGCGACTTGCTCGTTGTCTGCGCTTGTGCCAGTTGGCTGAGTAGCGGCTGCAGGCATCCAAAAATTAATCGAAAGCAGATACGTTTTGGTAAAAATTAATCAAAGTAACAAAAATACCTTAGTTCACAAAGTGAAAGAGCAGAATCAATACACATTTAAACAAATCAAGAAGATTAGGATATTTAGAGTTCATATTAAATTTCATTTAATTTTCATTAGGCCTAAATAATAGATTATATCGTTAAATATTTGATTATCCTGCGCATATAAAGCTTACATTGCTTTATGACATTTTGTTCACAATAATCGGACACTAGTTTTAATAGAAAGTATTTGAATATAATATAAAGCATGTTGAAAATAAACATGAAATGTAGCATGATAATATCGACAAAAAAGGTTGAAGTCTAAATAATAATGAAATCTAAATCTAAAAGAAAAATCTAAATCCACGAGAACAAAGTTTACCGTAAATTTTTGATACAATTTTTATTGATAAATTTATGAAAATGGGACTGAATCCACTAAATTACACTTAGCGCATTTCGTGTGATATTACACGCATCACACAGGTAAAATGTACATGTATATGCACAGAAATGTGCATTTAATGTACACGTAATTCATTTTTGCTTCACGGACACATTTTCACACAATGCACAAAATTCAATGTATGTACGACACTTTTGTAAGTTTTGTAGTCTGAGCTAAAACATCTAAAGTGATCAAAAATACACTTATGGTTACTATCATTGATATTAACTCTTGCATTAAACAATAAACTCATAAACAGTTATATTTTTCTCTCAGGTTCTGGGCTAAGAAGACTACAGGACCCTAGCATCCAACCAGTGGATACTTGTAATCATCAACCCATGACAACTTTTTAACAATTGGTGTTTGACAGACTGACCGCATAAATTGAGTACATTGTATATTCATCAGGGTCTAAACAGAACAGATGGCACTGGCATTGAAAAACATACCAACGCTATTGTCAAAGGTCATATTCTTCAATGGAGGAGTTCGACCATTGTCTTCAGAGTAGTCTGAAATGGGAAAATACAACAGGGACTAAACTGTTGATGATGAAAGTTTGGCATAAACATGTTTGTAGCGATTTATCACAAGATCTCATTTCAAGTGAACTACCTGGTACTATTTAATTAGATATTATGTGCAGACTAACTGAACATAAGGCAAGGCTGTTTGCTGCCACCTTTGCTGCTTTCACATTATATCATGTGATTATGACCGAAGCAATGGAGGATAATTAGAGGAGGGGATCAAGATGAGAGGATAGGCTACCAGTTATTATTAGGTTTGCAAATGATGGCCGACTCTTTCCGTAAAGAAAGGGGAGTAACTTATTGAAGTTAAGTTAAGTAACAGGCTACAGTAAAGAAATATAATATGAAGACAAATGTTAAAAAGCAAAAGAACATCTTTATAGTATTATATATATGATTACCTATTATACTATTACATTTTAAACGGCGAATTTAAAGAACATTAATGGTAACTCATGCACAAAAAAATGTAAACATATCAATCCCTAAATAAAACTTTTATCCTAATTTAACCTGAACTTTTCACCTAATACTAGCGCACCTAATACTAGCTCACCTAATACTAGCTCACCCAATACTAGCTCACCTAATACTAGCTCACCCAATACTAGCTCACCCAATACTAGCTCACCCAATACTAGCTCACCTAATAATAGCTCACCCAATACTAGCTCACCTAATACTAGCTCACCCAATACTAGCTCACCTAATACTAGCTCACCCAATACTAGCTCACCTAATACTAGCTCACCTAATATTAGCTCACCCAATACTAGCTCACCTAATACTAGTTCACCTAATACTAGCTCACCTAATACTAGCTCACCTAATACTAGCTCAGTCTATGATCATTATCATTCGGAACCTTTTCTAACTGAGAACTACACATGCTTAGAATGGCTTGCACCTGAGTCAACTTATGAGTTCTAACTCGCTGATGACCAGACAATCTTCAACACATAATAAGGGACTTTTCCATTAATCACCAAAATGTTAATGGTTCTGTGCAATGCTGCGCAGTGAAAGGTTTACTGAAAGCTGCAATGCCATGTCATGCCATTTCATGTTGCATGGGCAGCATAGCATTGTTGACAATTTTTTAGCCTACAGGCATAAGTCTACAGCCAAAATGCTCAATGCTGACTAGTATTGTGTACAATACTTTAATAGATTCTAAGATGCATCAAAGCATATCAAGTGTTGTAGAAAGTTCAAGAAGTGAATGAAGTGAGCTTAATTTCATGACACAATCGATTTAATATAAACACCGCATAACGCAGGTAAAAATATTTTTCAAAAGGGAGCATCGGTCATCATTTCATATATCACATTTATTTCAATACACACAAACAGCAAGTCCACAAATTTAAATGAGTTGCTATACTATTCTGCAGGTCACGTACATATCAATAAAAATAGTTTCGTAGGAGTAACCGCTGTATTTATGATAGAATTATAGGTTCCTGGGGCCGAAACAATTAGAAGAGTCAGTTGATCATGTCATTCTGTTAATCAATAGATATCGTCGATTCAATCTTAATTTTTGTTTCATCTAAAACAAAAATGACCAAAATCTGAATTAAAATCGTACCAATATTGGCCGACTTAAATAAATGTATGTCAGCCTATTGTTGCTCAAAATGCCATTTTTTTATGAGACTACAGCAAGGTCGTGGCAGAGAACTTAGCATCAAAGGGCCAGATAGTTTATGTATGTATGCATGTATAATGCACTTGTAACGCACCAAAAATATGTCATGCAAACGGAGATGGAATAACATCATTTGCTTCAATCGCAGGTGTGGGTCTAAACATGCAAACCGTGCTTTTGGAAGTTTTTTAATAATCATAGTGCTTGGCAGTGGACCAACTTGGCATTGTTGGACCCAACTGTAATATTTCTGTATTTATGAGCATCTCTGTGTATTTTTCTAATTATCAATCTATCTTTTCATTATCTAAAGCGAGGCGCTCTGGTGCAGTAAGATAATTATTTATGTGGCTGGCGTTAGGAAGGGCATCCGGCCATAAAAACTCAGTTCCAGCAGTCCTCACAACGGAAAACAACGGAAAACACGGACATTAACAAATTAGACGACAAAAAAGGCCAATAGTTTTTCTTCGTTTTATCTCTGTAAAAAATGCCACCAGATTTTTCAAAGTCTCATTTTTAAATGTGCCATTTTGGAATAAAAATGTTCCAAGAAATGCAAAGCTTAACGCGCTGAAAATCGGATTGAAATACCCCTTCATTCATTGAAATACCCCAAAATCCAGTGGTATATCCCATGCAGTGGTATCATTGGAGCTTGAAACATTCAAATTATCAACCAGGTTAGATCGACAGCTAGATCCGAGTCCACCAATACCATAGGGGGAAAATATCCCCAGCTCCCATTACAAAATTCGTCATTAAAAAAAATAAATCCCAGGATATCTGGGGATTGCCGCTAAAAAAATTAGATCCCTAAATCACTGAAATATCCCTAAATCTAGTAATATATCCCAGACAATGGCATGACTGCGCGAGTCCAACAGCTGCTCGACTGTCAATAAACATTTACAAAAACTTTTCGACTCTAAAGTACCCCAGTTATTCTTACTTATTTCGTCTATTTCAGAATCTTTGAAAATTAAGTTTAAATTATAATTTCTGGAATAGCCCTCTAGTTGTTCATACCAAGCACTTCTTTCGCCGCTGAAATTAAGTAATAATAAAAAAATTATAATCATCATTTTTGATGTCCATTCATTCTTATGCGCTACATAAAAAAAGATACATAGAGTAGATAATATAAAAATGCTGAAGGAAAATAAAATGAATAAATGAATATATGAATGAATAAAATTAATACATGATTACTTTCTGAAAATCTCGTAACAATTACGACAACTATTACAATTACAGCATTGAGAATATATGATATATCAGTATGATATATCAGAAAGGATATATCAGTTGATATATTATTTTGATAACTTGGCCGAGTGCTTGAACTTGCTTGCAATAATAATGTAGAGTTTATCATAAAAATGGTTTAAAGGCAGGAAGAAGCACAAAGTCCTTTGCAGCAACTGATGTATAAGGAAGGACGAAAATTTCTATTCGATCCATAATTCAATTCCCAAGTTGTTTGGAACGACAAAACCAAGCTCCATGAAATTTCTCGCTCCAGAAATTTAACGATATCTCAAGCTCGCTGGGAATATTCTGGAAACCAAAAAACATGCCGCTTAGACCTTTTGCTTCTTTTACAACAGATTCCTTTTCTACAAAGCTGGGGGAAAAACAATCGCTGGAAATTTGAATTAACTCTAAAGACTTTGGTCATTTACCCAGACCTCCACCTTTTCAATAAATAGAATCAAATTTGACATAAATTGTACTTTTAAAACTCGACTCGCACAATAGTCTAATACGGTAAGCCATTCTGCACTGAAAGTATCAGCATTGTGTAAAAATTAATAATTATTAATTAATATTTAGTAATTATTATAATTATTAATTAATAAAATTAATAACATTAATAATCAGAAATAAGGTAATGACTTATTTATTATAAATTATGATATTTACTCAAGTGGAATATAGGCTACCTCTACAATTTCGCTGACAAAAGTCCTTATCCTTCCCCGGACCACAAACCGTTGAACATTTGTGGCAACCGTTAGTTTGAGGATAGTAGAATTCATCCAAGCTGCATCTTCTGGCATTAGGATAACCTGCAAAAGACCCCTGAATACATTTTTATTCGGATACAGGATATCACCTATCAAGGCCAATAATAAAAAAAACAATTATCGTGTGTGCGTTAACGTCTATTTGCTGCAGGTCAAAGGCCCAGTGCCCATGTTAATAACGGTATAGACAACATTAGGTTGCCAAATGAAAAAGTACGAAATTGATACCATACTACGTACCAATACAGCATAATCCGCACCTACGTTTCAAGCAAATGACGTTTTTACCATCTCCGTTTGCATGACATATTTTTGGTGCGCTACAAGTGCAATATGCATACATAATACAAAATATGGGGTGCGGGTGACGGTTTCCATTGGGTGATAAGCAATCTCGCAATCTTGTCTGGCACAGGTGCTTGGTTTGCAAAAAACGTTGTTTAGACAGAAGTAAGTGAAGTGATGTATTTACATCTTTCGCTGAAAATTGTTCACGCTGCTGTTGTTATCTTTGTGACAACTACAGAATGTTCAAATTTGTCTAACTTTTCAGTTTTTCTATGCTTCAGGGGCCTAATTCAGGAAGCGATCTTATGATAATCTTATTTATATAGCCTTTAGTTATAGAAGAAATTTGTTCGGTCGTTTACTATTTAGACACGGTATAGATTAGAGATATTCTATTCATAGATAATCACTATTCATTGAATTTATATCATGCGACACAGCGAGGCACTGACAGTGTGGTGAAAGTGGTTAATGTGTCAGAAAGTGAGTCTCTGCAGAGATCTGGGTTCAAGTCCCGGCGCCGGAAAACTATGAAACCATGGCGTTACAAGCCCTTCAGCAAGGCTGTTACACACAAGTGTCGCTAGCTGTTAACCCCGTGCCAGATAATTATTTATTTGGTATGCATCAGGAAGGGTATCCAGGATGCGTAAAAACCCAGCTCCTGCGGTCGTCACGAGGGCGCAGACCTCTAACCCGTGCGGAAACATGGACATTAGCAACAGACAAAGAAAGACGGTTAGTTAGTTTTTATTGAACTGTCACATTGAACTGTTATCATGGGATATTCTGGTCAAATATACCGGGGCAATTTTGATGACAGAAAGTCATGTTTTTTTCCGGATTACAGACTGTAAAACACTTGACGCAGCTGTTGCTCGGTGGATAGAAAAATTCATCCAGGCCGCATCGTCTTGCATTGGCATGACCTGGAAAATTATAGCATCATCATTGTTGATATTAGATTCAAGAACAGGTTATAGTCCACTAATTTAAAATAGACTTGTAGTAGACATGTTCACGGCAAGGCATATATATCATGAATCATTCATTCAATTTCTGAAGTGGATGACATCTATAAAGCAAATCAAGTTACTGAAGAAAGGCATCTTTAAATATTTCAAATAATAAACTTGTTTCATTCCAAAATAATCATAATATTCATTATTACAATAAAATGGGTTTAATGCTAATTTGAGAACTATATTAGTAACGTATTAATAATAATTAATGGGTAAAAAAATTAATCTAAAGTCTATGTTGATGTTTGAAGACGTCATTGGGAAGCAGCCGATTCATCGTCCAATACCTTAATGATGAAGTCTCATGTCAATGTAGTTCATTAGTGATCATTAAAAGTGTCAAGCCTATCACATAAAATTAAATGATAATCGAATATTATTTTACAAATGATTTAAAAGTCAGGCCTGGACAATTTCGAGCACAGTACAAAAACGGCTTTCCAACGGCGCAGATGGTATCGCAACTGAGACAAGTTTTGTTGGAGGGGTAGAAGAATTGGTTGAGGCCACAGACAGCTCCAGATACTGAAACTAGACAAAATCGTAGTTCATCTATTATTCAATTTCTGTTTGAGATCAATAGTCTTACTACTATTTGACAGCTCCCTTTCTAGAAGATTTATCATTCAATTTCTATTTGATGACAATAAATAATTATTGTCTTATTACTATTTTGAAAGCTCCCTTCTAGATGATCAACTATTGAACGCAGATGGCTATAGCTGAGTTTTTCTCATTTAGGTCTTATTTAAGTCTTATTTTTCTAGTTCTTCTTGTTCAATTTCTAGTTCTAAAGCCAGGGCCTTAGTGGCATAGCGTTTTTGAAATTCGAAATTTTCTATATGCCTAATTAGACTACATAGCGATAGAGATTAGAATAATTTTAGAAAGTTCTGAAACAACAACAAGCTGATGAGGTCATCGAATCAAAGCAAATTCATCATCAAGCACCAATCAGTTTTCAGAGCCATTCGTTTGCAACTTTGTAAGCCAGTTTCTATCATTACCAATTATGACAACAATAAAAATGAGCTTAGAGTCCAATTTGGCATAAAAAGACATCGTCGGAGTTCTCCCTTTGCAACTTTGAAGTGGTGGAAACACACGACGATAGAGTTGATGGGATAGCCTGGTCAGTCATTTTCACGATCTGCCATGGGAAAATGTTGCAAGGTGGAAAAAGCTTTGTTTTTGAAATAAAATTGATCAGAACTCAAAAGCTTGAGACGTGTCGTCACCTGTACAAACGTCGCGGCAAAACTCCCTAGCGTCAGAACTCTGGTTGACACCACAGAAAGCTCTGCAGGTCAAACAGGAGTTGGTCGGCGCGTAGTGGAACTGTCCCACTGGACACTGCCTTGGCGAGCTTCCTGCAGAAAACGCTGAAAACAGAACAATTCTCTGTTAATAAGTCTACATTATTTCAAAATTCCATCCATTGGATCGTCCATAGGAAGACAAATTCCTTCAAACAATGCGGCTAAGAAAATCATTTCTCAAGTTTATAGACTACTATGAAGCTCATGGGTTTTAATAGGGGTCTTTTAATTGTTTTGACACTGATAATTGGCATTTAATACATGATTCACATCAAATCAATCCATAAATCAAAGACTGGTTGCTTTTAGAGAAAGAGCTAGCATATTATAGTGAAAGTGAATAGGCCAGTGAACACCTAGTGCTCATGCAGTGTTTATATTTGAGCTGATATCAGTTTCTGAGCCGCCAATAACAAAATTTGAACTGCCAAATATACTGATTAAGATCTGGGTCAAGTTAATCCAAGATCCAATTTCCTGCAATCTGATTGGTCAAAATTCATTTTGCTCTGAGAGCAGGATCTCAACTTAATACTGGAGATGGGCGTGGGTCAATTTTTTGCCTTGGATACTGCCGCATACAAAGCAAGTAAATTTTTTCTATACATTCTTTTCTTTCTGCCTTGTAAAACAATGCAATTTGGTAATATATCGGAGTCCAATAAAAATATAGGATGCACAAGAATTGCAATTCTTCCCTACCTTCTCTGCAGTTATTGAAGCAGTAGACGATGCTAGTTTCCCTGTCGCACACTCTCCCACAGGGCAGACAAGCATTTCGTGGGGGGTAGAAAAATTGCAATCTGCCGCATCTGGACGACCCTGTAAGTTACAGAAAACAATTTAAAATTAAAACACTGGTTAGCGTAATATACTTTATTCAGTACTTTAAAATGCTTCAACGACCTTGGACGGTGTCCAAGGGCACTGGTAGACAGTTTGGGTACTATAATTAGGCTATGGTAGTCTGAATGGTTTTCAGACACTTATGTTTGGTGGAACGAATGTCGAAAGCGCATAATTATTTGTTTCATTTATTAACTTTATTACATTTTCATTAAGCAATAAATTACGCTAATTTAGGGATCAGTTAGGTCTATGCATGGATCGTGCTATGACCGTCCTAAGCCGTCTCTACAGCGCTTTTAATTGCACCACTCGATGTAGCTGAGGTGGGAGATTTTCGTTCAATTAATTCATGAAGCGCCGCGTCTGTCGGCTGGATCCACCATGACATCTACACTTACATGTACACTAGCATTTACAGTCCAGCAAACTTCGGATCTCAAGAATCTCGATTCACCATGTCCCAGAACTGGTGAGCTATGTTCCAGCTCAGTCAGCGTTTCTAGGTTTTATAGAATGAGTCGAGTTTTATTATACGATTTGCAGATTAAATTACATTTTTTACGTGCAGTAGTAACATAGGCCTACTACAGCATGTAACTATCTGTAATAAATATGGCTAGTTAACTACACTAAATAAACTGATTTAATAAGGTTAGCTATAGTACAGTAAGCTATACTAAATAAAGCATAGTAAATCTATTTTCTAAATACGCCATAATTTGGTGTATATTAATTCAAATTAGTGCAATATCAGAATTGAGGAGTATTGTAGACTTTATTAAAATATGCTGTCGCGGAGGTCACCACAAACAATGTGACAGTGCTGCAGAATTGTAGGCTACACAGAATCGTTTACAGTTAATAGACACTCGTGCCCAGATCCTTCCTGCCGCCTTGATACAATGATGTTATGGTAGTTACACCCATCTCTAACAGACGACAATAGAAACGCACGATGATAATTTTAATAGTGGGTTTGACGTCGGTTTCATAGTGCATTGATCATAGTGAGAGAGGACATAATGCCAATAAAATTATATATTATGCTCAGTTCAAGTTCGTTGGCGAACTTTGCGCTGCGTAATGCTGTATACTATTCACCGCACAGGGCACATGGTCTACTATGCTAGGCATTTGATTTGATTCACAGCCAATTTCAATCTGTGACCCCAGATCTGAAGAAGCGTTAAGCGATGTTGTTATTCTCAACTTCTCATCAAACAAATCACGGTTTTACATGGTTTTTGATTGTAAACTGATGTCATTGGTTTCGACACGGTTCGATTTACCGAGGGTTTGACGGAACTTCAGCCCCCATTCCTGACCATTCCCAGTTCAAAATTCCAGAAATTAACTGGTGTATCGATTTTGACTACTCAAATAAAAGCCACCTTGTTACTATGTGCGTCAGGTCGTGAACGTGATCTATCTTCTCCATCTCACAGATGGAGAAGATACAAAAGCCCCCCCAAAATAAAAAAGCGCTGGTAAGAATGATATAAAAAGAAAAAACGTGTATTTTGACATGTTAAGTTGATAAAAAACGTATTAATCTAATTAAATAGGGCAAGACTAAGTTTTGGTAAAAGTTCTGTCCATACCCTGTAGTAATAGGTGGAGGTGTGGCAGATTTTGCTCCCTCCCCCTAATTTAACGGAATGAAAAACCATTTGTTTTGACACAGTAAGTTTGTTGACTGACGAAACAATTTACTATACATCTTAATTTTTCAAAAACATCTCCCGCATCTCCCTCCCCCGCTCGCGAGGTCTAACGGAAGAAAAAATCTAATTACTCGACCCCCCCCACCCCCAATTACTTTAAAGAAATCAAATACTTGCTTTAGGCTTCGATTAGTAGGCCATTATTAAATGTCGAAATGATTTAATTAAATGGACACAAATAAAAGAGATCGAGTATTTGAGCTGTTGCTCACCCTTGTTTCTTTATGTATATAAAGAATTAACAATTTAAGATTTCTCCTAGAAAACAGGCCTCTGAGTGTAGTGTATCAACGCTGTATAGTTTAGGCCTACTGGTACAATAAGTAAGGAGTATATTTAATATATTCCGTGTTCTACACGTTATACATTGTACACGGCGGTTTAAAAAGCCGTCTGGATATATAAGAGGACACTTTGGGCGTACACCGAAGGGGCGCATTATGCCCGGTTCTACTTAAAGTTAGTTCACCAACAAGAAAAATCAGTTGAAACACCTACGATGGGGTCGACTGGAAAGCTCTATTGTAGCTAGGATTATTATACTAACCAACTAACCGCCTTTTTTGAGGTCTACTACGTTAATGACCATGTTTTCACATAGGTTAGACGTTTGCGACCTGATGAGGGGTTGTTAAAAAGCCACTGGAGCTAGGTTTTTATGGCCGGATGCCCTTCCTGATGCCAACCAAATAAATAATTATCTGGCACGGGACATTCGTGTTTAACAGCCTTGCTGAAGGGCCTGTAACGCATGGTTTCATAGTTGCCGGCGCTGGGACTTGAACCCCAGTCTCTGAACTCTTCATCCGCCGCCTTAACCACTACGCTACAGCGCCTCGTTATTTAGGATTATTATGATATACAATATTATAATCAGGATCTTATTAGAGAAAATGAAAAATATTTGTAGGAGTTGTATGGCGAAGTGTGAGGAAACACATATATACAGACTACTAACATGTACATGTACATAATTCTGAAGCATTGTTAGCAATTAGAGAGACAAATATAATATTGAATTCGGGCAAGATTAATTAAATATCGGTGCAAATTCCATTGAACTGAATTTCTGCATAATGTTGAGACTTATAAAATATATTATTATATATTATATTCTACGATTAAAGTAGCCGCGTGGTTGGTTCTTTGGATAAAACTCTTGGATTAAAATTTTCACACTATAGATGAGAACACCCGGCGTAACAAAAAGTATATAGTCATTACTCATTATAATGATACTAATAATCTTCGTTTTTTACTTCAATTCCAATGCACTACAGGCAAGGCTGTAGTGCCTTGTCCCGTGTCTGACGTGTCAACACGCACTGATGAGTAATTAATGGACTAAAGTTCACACCTATAAGTCCAGTCCACTAATTATAACAAATTATAGTCAACTTGTGACCTTGACTTGTGAGATTTATTGTGACGAATCTCAACACGCTAAAGCATGACAACTTTTAATATCTATGCTACACGGTCTATATTAAAAGTGTAGCCGATCCCCGCTGCGTGTGTCAGATGATGTAAGCAGTAGCCTAAGACAAGCTCAACCGACCTTGCTGAGATGCAGTGTCTCTGATCCCTCCAAGTAAACTTGCTCGTTTCTAAACACAGTCAGCATTACAGATACATGTATACTAGCGTAGTATCTTGTAGACCTACTTTGATTTGAGAAGCAAGTAATCAATATGAAATATTTCTCTGGAAATTTGCAACAAAAACAGCTCCAGCGGCGCCCATCAGATCATTGATCTCACACAGCATGGTATATGTACTATACCTGTACATTGCTATACAAATAATATCAACAGAAATATTGGATTAAATTTGCCATCATAGGACAATCTCACATGAAATACTGCTAATGGCTCAATAAACGAACATTGAACAAAATGAAATACTCAAATACAATGTACTTCATCCCCTCATAGCTTTACAATCATATTCGTAGGTCTGCAGTTCTAATGAATTTTTGTTAATTTCTGCTGCCTGACAGCAGTTTAATGTAGTTTCTCGTAATTTACTTCCAGTAAATTCAAAAAGAGGGATTGGACTCTCGAATTTGTGAATACGCGCAATGCAAACTTCTTATTCGAACGCCCTCGATATTTTGACGCTCCAATATGGACTTCCTTCGAATCCTTCCAATAAATTAAAACGAAGATTTGACCTCCCACTACGCCTATTTTAGCATACATAATACAAATTTAGTATTTAAACCCCTTCATATCTCGACGCCCCCACTTTTACCACTTAATTCGGACCCCCCAATATTGACAAAGAATCGAAGCCTGTGAGCTAGATCCATATTTGTAACGAACGCAGTGCAACGTATGCAGTTAATACTTATTGGTTTTGCCGCATTATAGTGAAGAAAAATTATAAAAAATGCATAAAAATGGCGCCATGCCAGACAGACTCGTCGAGGCTCGCTGCCTATCGAGGAGGAGGCTGGAGTGGATGCTTTGCTAAGCAAAGTCGTAAAGTCCGCAGTCGCACAGCCGCAAAGTCACAAAGCCTCGAAGTCGCAAAACGCATTTTAACTAAATTATCCGACTAGGGGTTAACGTGTACAATGTACACTTTTACATGCAAAAGAACATTGTTACTATTCACGAGGTTGCCAAATTGCCCACGACCTCGTATATTTAAAATTTTAAGATGGCTTTGTAGAATAACTTCCAAATCAATATCTAATATTTGTTTGATCGGTTGTATCATAGGAATGATGTTTGGATTATGACATTATTACATTGCCAAGGCTTAATCTGCTTGATCTTTCTTGATATAGTCTGCAGTGCTGCTGTGCTTTGGTTGTGTTCAACAGTCCTATTGTGTACGTTCGAGTTACAATTTTGGTGCAATAAAGTTACATACTGTACTAATAGTGCTTTCAACAACAGCCCAATAGCCTCTATAGGCGCAGACTCGCCGGTAAGAAAAGTCAAGCCTTTGCCAAGTTTAGACCTACAGCCTAATATTGGTATTCACCATTGCGAGTTAACCTCGAGTTGGCTCAATCGGCGGATTGAGTGACGTCACGCTGGGCA
>JAQIWG010004121.1:0-16593 GCA_034695025.1 Chamaedrilus cognettii | reverse complement strand
ATATGTCATGCAAACGGAGATGGAAAAACATCGTTTGCTTGAATCGTAGGTGCGGGAGAAGTGCAACAGACTACATAGAACACTGGCTAGTTGCTTAATACCGATGCTTGTACGGTTAGTGGTAGCACTGGCTTGTCGCCTAATAAGAATGCTCACGTGGTTAGTGGGAACACTGGTTTGTTTCTTTATAAGGATGCTCACGTAGTGGAAACGCTGACTTGTATGTATGAATGTATGTATATTGCACTTTTAATGCACCAAGAATATGTCATGCAAACGGAGATAGAATAAAATCGTTTGCTTGAATTGTAGGTGCGGGACTTGTTGCTAAAGGGTATAATCCAACGCACGAGTAAGACCGTGGATTTTGTGCATACATGGAAAAAATACAAGCAGTGTAAGGACGTGAACAAAACGGACGTTATTTTGCGTTCCGGTATGTTTTTCCACGTATGCACAAAAGCCTATAATAATGAATATCTTTATTTCTCTCATACGAGCAGCAGAAAACGTACGCATGCGCTCAGGAATATTGCACAACACGGAAGAAAAATAATTTAGTATGCTTATATTAATTGTCGCTTATCTGTCTTCACGATTTATGACATTGAGCGTAGGACTTCTACATAGCGGACGCGACGGAGGACCAGGTGTTTTTGTGCGCCAATCACAACTCGACCTCGAGCAATCTCTACATCTCCGACCCCAGGGGGACTCGCTTCTCTCTGTCACTGGAGAATATCCTCTACTACAGTCCCACCAACCCCAACAACGCCAACAGCTGGATGAAGTAAGTGTGGTCTTATTCAACATGTCTTAAGATTCTATTATCAGGTTTGTTTTAATATCCATATTAGAAGCCTATTTTAATTTTTTTATTGTTAGACATAGGTGTAAGTCTTTTTGGAGGGTAATCTCCTTTTGTTAGTTGCTTTGTATTTTTGACTAATATCGAACTGTATTTCATTTGTCTTATTAAGGCAATAAGGATGGAAAAAATAGGAAAAAAAATAAAATAGGAAAAAAAATTCTAAGTTCAATTTGAACGAGATAAAATCCATACGCCGACCGCTGTGACGTCATCATTCGCGCGCGCGTTTTGCAGAGTTTTTGATAAAAGAATAAGATGCTGCTAAGATTCTCTGAGGACAATCTTAAGACTAAGATTTTTATAAGATCGCTTCCTGAATGAGGCCCCAGGGGTCTTATTTATGAATAGTTCTTGAGTATTTTTGTTAAGTTTAATTGCAGGTAATATATTAAAGTGCTAAGCAAAGATTCTGTAAGTCGGCCAACAGAAAGTAATATGCACACATTTTTTGAAAAAATTCTATTTTATTTTTGTCGTGCGCAATCTATATTGCGTTAATATTCCTGCCTGAGTGGGTATATTTTCTGGTACTAGAATAAGTGAAATAGTATATTCATAATAGCAATTGCTCTAAACTATCCATCCGCTTAGGGAACCCCCTGCAGGCCGGGAAACAAAGAATTGGCTTGCAGCCCAGAGCTCCTCGGGCGAGTCGTAAAAGGCGAGTAAAGAAGGGGGAGCGGTTCTGTGCGGGCTCCCTTGCACAGAACCGGACTGCATATTGTCTTTGTGCTACACACAGTCTCTGAAATACGGAAAAAAAAAATAAATACGAACAAATTGTCCGTGTAGGGAACTGTCGGGGCCCGCGTTCGCAGACATTCACCCGGTTGATGGACTCCAAGGGATCTACATCGCGACCAAGCTCGGCTCGGTCGCCAGCGCGCAGGCGGCCTTCAGTAGTCAGCAGTCGTACATCTCGTTCAACAAGGGCGGCGAGTGGCGCCATCTGACAGCCCCCGAGAGAGATCTCTATGGCAACGCGACCTGCCAGTCAACCTGGCAGGACTGGCTGCTCGGCGTTAGTCGTCTTCTTCTTATTTTTGTAGGATTTTTGATGCCAGGATAAATTTGATATAAGCCCATAAAGTTTAACCTTGTTGAACTTAAAACGACGTTATGTCTTTCTCAAGATACCATAGAATATTCTTCTTTTTGTTTTGGTGTCTTGAATTTTGATTAAAAGCCTTAAATGATAGTTTAATAGTTGATTATACAAACAGGCGGATAGTTGATATTAAGTTGACGAGTAACTCTGTCTAGAGGACCTGTTCACTTCACCTGGCCCAGCGTCTTCACTCGGTCATGCCCCTCCCAGGGTCGCGACCTCTGCCGATCCTCTCCAAACGCTCGGCGATTGGCCTTATCCTGGCGACCGGCAACCTTGGCTCTCAGATCTCCACCACGGACGTCTACAGCGTTTTTCGGTCGAGCGATGGAGGCCTCTTCTGGAAGGAGGTAGAAAAAGCTTTTTCTTTTGAAAGGAGGTGAAAAAAATGTATTCTTCTGGAAGGAGGTGGAATAAACAAAAGAATTCAATCAAATTCCTTTCATTGAATTCTTTTGAAAAAATTCTTTTGGAAAATAGAAAAAAAATTGAATTGTTTTAAAAATTGCATTTTTTCTTGTGTAAGCAAGAAAGAGTTTCTAATAAGAAAGTATGTGTAATTTAATTGTAGCACATTATTGGACGTATCTGGCTTATGTGTATCAATTAAGATATTTTCACAAGACGACTTTGGCCTAGTGGCTGCATGTTTAGTGTCAGACTCAGCTCTGATTCCGAGCGTTTAAAAAAGCGCTTAACTTGAAAAGTGTTTTATTTGCAGTTAGACTTACAGGTGTTTGGTAATTTACAGTATTTTTGTTTTTGAAAGACAAACTGGTTTGCACCATTTTCAGGATTGTTTTGATCGTTTCAAAGAACGCATTAGAATAGGTGTAACTTTCTTATTAGCGGTCAGGTATTACAATTTATCCTGGTGGATTCGCGTTTTTTAATAGTCCTCAAGTTTAAAAATTAGTTATTTGTTAAATGTCCTTCCAGGTTCGCCAAATTTAGTGATTGCAGTGACGTCACGTGGACATGTCATTGTCTGCTTGTTATTATTATTATGTGCAGGTGCTGCGCGGCGCTCACTACTACGCGACTGGTGATCATGGTGGCCTCATTGTCGCTATCAAAACATCGCAGCTCACCGCCGAATTATTGTAAGCTGAACTACTTTTAGCGGCTTTCTCTCTCTCTCTCTCTGGTCTGCTGCCGAGTGGTAGGTCCCTGGCATCCAACTTTTCCAATCCAACCGTTCCTCTGCTCTTCTCTTCAACACTCCATACGTTTCCTTTTCGATTATATCGTTTATCATTCCTATTCGCTTTCTTCCTGGCCCCCTCTTTCCTTTCGTTCTTCCCTTCATGACGGTTTTCATCATTCCCTCCTCTCTCATGATATGTCGAATCTAGTTTTGAATTGTTGCTTAAAAATGGAAATTCGTGACTTTCTGATTTGTACCGAGTTCTTTTTGTCGATGCTGTTGGTGGTGACGCCCCCGCCGGACCCGTGATTGTTGAGCCCCGATTCCTCCCATTCAACTTTAGTGACCAGCCAGCCACAGTTCCCATTGGGCCACGTCGCCCTCACAGGGTTTGTCCACAGATCTATGGATGCGAGTGTTGTGTCTATTTGTGGGCAGTTGAAGATATGTTGACTGGTTTGCTTATTGGGTGCTGTGATGCCATCATCACAGCTGCTCGGCTGTGAGTGTGTCTGTAGGTCTATTTTATATGTGTGGCTGTAAAGGGTATGAATATACTTGTTCGCTGTTTGGAGTTGTGCAAGGGTTTGTTTTGTTTTTGTCGATCACAGCTACTCCTGTGATGAGGGGGACACGTGGAATGTCTACGTGTTTGCGCAAGAACGAATGATCGTGTACGGACTGATGACGGAGCCGGGGGAGAGGACGACTATCTTCTCCATCTTTGGATCAAAGGCCGTCAGCCATAGCTGGGTCATCATCCAAGTCGATCTAAAGAGCGCACTCGGTCAGTGAAAGCGCCGCTGTGAAAATACCCATCGCGATTTAAGATATAGAGATAGTGGATTTTTGCATTGAATTGGTTGTTTGTAAATTAATTTTTTCCGAATCTATTGCTTGTAAATGTATTACTTGTAAGTTTGTTGTTTGTAAACTGCAGTAAATCGTTTCTATGTATTGTTGTTCTTGAATGTTATTTTCTTCTGTAATTTAGTTTATGCATTTGTATTTTTATTGCATTTATTTATTATTTTTATTTGTATTGTTGTATTGTGTGTTGTATTTGTATTATATGCATTATGTGTTTGATTATATTTGGTTCATTCCTCCCCCGCTCATTTTCCAATTTTCACATTATCGTTCTTCTCATCATCTCCAGTGGTGCATATTCAATTGTTATTCATGTAATTATTATTTGTAATTTTTTCTTTATTGCAGTCAATCCGTCAAATCAGTCAATTGGTCCCCACCGAAGTCCCTGGACGCTGAAACGGACTCTAAACTCTTTATTAGTATTATTATTATTATTGTGATTAACTGCGAGTGATTGTTAACGCGGGGTTGCGGTGTCGCAGGCCGCGACTGCACCGCAGCAGACTACAAGCAATGGTCGCCAACCGACAACCCCAATGTCGACTGTCTGCTCGGCCGTACTACAATCTATGAGCGCCGACAGCCGACCGTTGTGTGTTACAACGGCAACGACTACGTGCGCGAACTGTCGTCTCGACCCTGCCCGTGTACACTGGAGGACTACGAGTGGTGCGTAACTGCGTATTGCATCGTTTTATATCTGACCGTTGCAGAGGTATTAGTCGTATTGTGCAGATTATGTATTACTATGTCTTGCACCCCCTGCTGGCAGGGGACAAAGAACTGGCTTGCAGCATAGAACACCCCTTAAGAGTCTTAAAAGGCGAGTAAAGAAGGGGGAGCGGTTCTGTGCTGGCTCTCTTGCACAGAACCAGATTGTAAGTAGTCTTTGTACTACATACGGTCCCTAAACTACAAAAGACAAAAACAAAAGGTATGTATATATTAATGTTTGTGGTATTAGCGGTATTAAGCATGCTATACAATACACAGCGTATCGTAAAAGTGGTACCCCAAACAAAATGACAACAACTTGATGAAACCGAACTGTCCTAACAAAAATAAATTAAAAATATTATAGATTGGCTAGCTCTCTCTACTTTGCTTGAAGCATCTCTTTTATTGCACACTATGTCTGTATGTCTAAAAGCTTGTTTTGGCGTGCATGCAGTGATTTTGGTTTTCGCAAGAACTCGACGTTTGACGTTGATGTCGGCTGCATATACGACACTGAGGCCGGCGCAGCGGTGTACGCAGTACCAACGTACTGTCGGGAGGGGCTGACTTACAACAGGACCCAGGGGTAAGCATCTCCTAGCATATTAAGTTCTCATTAATCCGTTTCTTATATAACTGCTTAAGGGTGAAGTATATAGGTGCATCTACAAACTAGACTTCTGATTGGACGGCTATGCAGAGAGCTGACCAACCTTCCAGCTCTTCTCTTGCTGATTTGCAATTTTAGAGAGAGGTGAGAAAGACAACTTAAACTTGCTTTTTATGGTCAATTAAGCATTGCACTTTCATTATTATTCTGATTTTGATTTTTTGCTCTCTTTTGTGCACTTCTGAGGGACTTAAAAAATCACTTGCTTTCGAGTGAATTCCAAAAAATCATTATTTCTAGAGGTTTTCGAAAATTGGTAATAACTTTTTTTGGAAATAGCTATTCCTGAATAAACTGATAAATTATATGTAAATAAATGTTACTGTATTACGTTTAAAATATTTTACATGGAACTTGTGTTCCAATGCTAAAAACAGGCCAGTTATGTAAAGGATCGGCCTGTGATAAAAACAAAGCTAATAATACTTACAACTGATCTTGATGCAAGAAGAATTCGGTACTGTTGCTCCAGATATCGCCGTGTGGCGGACGACGGGTGTCGTGGAGGTCTAGCCGCGCAGTATGAGCCAATCCCTACTGCCTGTCCTGTACAGCGTGAGTAGATTTCAGTATTTCGTATTAATTGAACTCGATTCACTAGAATTCCTTGCCCTTCTCTTCATATTCGCATACGATTCCTTCTCAAGCGGGTCGTCTATCATTCCGGTACGTGGCCTTCCCGGTCCTCTCTTACCCTCCATTCTTCCCTCCATCACATCTCTCAACAAACCCTCTCCTCTCATATTAAGATTATTGATGTTATTTGATTTTTAATGATATACGTTGACCTTGTCTTTCCAGATGTTATATTTAAGATTCTTTGCGTCTATACTGCATGAAATTTTTTGCTCTTTCTTATTCTGCATGTTTGCTTTTGTTCGTTTTCTGCATGCCGGTAAACATTATTGTTTTGTCTGTTATTTTTCTTCACTTGGTTCTTTAGGTTTTGTTTTTTCTGTGTCGTTCAAACAACGTCGAGTTTCATTGCAATCATTGCTGTTCATTAATACTATGGTATTTGTCGTTAATATGGTCTTTTATGTCATTTTTATATCATATTTTGTATCATCTCTCGCATCATCTTCTGTATCATTATTTTTGTCATCATCTCACAGGCAATGAAGAGTTCCTGTTTTTAACTGATGCTTTGTATCTACCTTTGTGTCATCGTTAGGTATCATCGTTAGTATCATCTTTAGTATCATAATTAGTACCCTCATTAGTATCATTGTTAGTATCATATTTGATATATCTTCTGTCGTCACCGCGCAGCCAACGAGGAGTTTTTGTTGTTCACGGACCGCACGCACATCTACCGCTACGTGTTTGAGCGCGGCACCAAGACGAGCGTGCCGCTACTCCCCGGCGCAGAGAACATTATCACCGTTGACTACAACTACCGCGACGATTGTCTCTTCTGGACCGACGGGCGCGTCTCCAGCATTCAGGTGGACGCAGCGGTGGATTTTTAGTCATATTTACGCAGGACTAACTTTGAGTCATCTTTTGTATCATCTCTTGTATCATCATCTGTATCGGCATCTGTATCGGCATCTGTATCGTCATCTGTATCACCATATCTGTCGTCGTCGTGTGAGCATCGCGTAGCTAATTGTGAGTCTTGCGTGTGGGTTGAGTTTTCACGTATTCCGGGCAGGCACAGCGCCTGAGGGGGGGCGCAATGGCACAGCACACCCTGTCCCAAGTAAAAGACCCCGGCGCAGATATTAACGTCGCCGCTTGTGTTTTTGACTCTGTCTGCGGGATCACGCGGTGGCCCAGCGCACCCTGCACTAACCTCGCCTCGCCCTTTATTTCAGACCCTCTGCCTGCGGGGAGACGCCGTGGCCCAGCGCACCCTTGCGCACTTCTCTCAAAACCTCCAGCTCATCGAGGGGTTTGCGTACAACTGGATGAGCCGCCAGATTTTTTGGGTGGACGCTGCGGGGCAGCGTATTGAGACGATGAGGGCGGACGGGTCCCACCGCAAGGTCCTCATCAACACCACCCTCGAGATGCCGCGCGCCATCGTGCTCTATCCCAAGCTCGGGTCCGTCTTCTTCTTCTTCTTTTTGTTTTGAATTTTGTGCTATTTTTTGAAAATCAAGTGCTGAAATTTTTTTACTAAGGATAATAATAAAAATGGGCTAGAGTCCATTTCGGCGTCTGATAACGTCATCGGGGACAAAAGTGATGTTGCTACATAGTGCTTGGCAGTTTCTAAAAGTTTCGTGCGCAATTTTAAAAGTGAGATGATAAGGCATTAATTGTTTGCGCAAAATTGCAGCTGAATAACCGTAGTTCATGTGGACGTTATTGGCATATGTTATTTTTTCTTTCATCATCTTTATTGCTCAGTTATGCCGATACGTGGCCTTCCCGGTTCTCTCTTGCCCTCCATTCTTCCCTCTATCACATCTCTGAATAATTTCTCATTCATATCTTATTAACAGAAATTAGAAATTAGATTTGATTAAAGGAAAGCGCTTGATAAATTGAATGCCCAAACTTTCGCCGGCCGCAGATACCTGTTCTGGTCCGACTGGTCCGAAACCAACCCGCGCGTGACGCGCGCCGAGATGGATGGCACTAACCCCGTGCGCATCATCATCGGCAGGGACTGGGTCCAGTGGCCCAACGGCCTCGCCATTGATGAATCCGTGTCACCCCCAAAGCTCTACGTAACCGACGCCAACCTCGACCACATATTCTACTGCGGGCTGGACGGGTCGGGGCGTACGAAGGTCATTGAGCGACACCCGATGGTGCTGCATCCGTACGCCATCGCCGTTTTCAAGGTGCGTGTCATCGTTTGTTTTTGATTGGATAATAAAAATGGGCTATATTATATTTGGTTATCTGAATGGACCGTCCGGATGACATTCGCGCGTGTGAGTCATTCGTCTGATGAAAACGATCACACAATCAATCAGAGCGTGCCGACGCTACTGTCAATCACCCGATTCCAAAAAATGGAGGCGTGGCGGCCATTGCATTTATTGATCGATTCAGCTGTTTAAATATTTAAGGCATCAAACTGGGATGAAGCCACGCGAGACAATTCGTTTGGTAGTGAAGCCGGAGGTCTACTGTCATTGATGTCGCTCAATGTTTGATCGCACATTGATCCTAAAACAAAAAATTGTCGTTGACTACATGCGCTGCTTCTTTATCCGTGCGATGAAATTTGTGTGTTATATTGTACTTTAAATGTGTGTGTCACACGTGCTGCACACGTGTGATGCGTAAATGACGTCTGTGTGATGAATATGGGATGATCACCGAAGGCCTTAACAGCCTTGTGGGAGGGCCTGCAACGCGTGGTTTCATAGTTATGGCGCGGGGACTTGAACCTAGGTCCTCTGTCCAACGGCTTAGCTACTACACCACAGCGCCTCGCTGTTACATTACTATTAGTGTGCAATTCGTTTTCTTGCATGGCGTGCAGGAGGAGATATACTGGACAGACTGGACGATGCAAGCCGTCATGGTCGCCAACAAGTACACCGGGGCTGGGGTCTCCAAGTTTGTGCCCGACCTGATCGGCATCCTTGACCTCAAGGTCCTCCACAGGACCTCGCAGCGAGGTGGACGGGTTTTACTTGATATTGACGATACCATTGTTTACCATGACACGTAGGGCGGGTTTCTCCAACACGGATTTAATGGTGGTTCAGGATTTAGCCTATGCAGAAAGATGGGTTAAATCCTGAACCGCCATTAAATCCGTGTTGGAGAAACCAGCCCTTATAGTAGGACATTGCCACTGACGCTGACAAGAAGATAGCATGTGACTGATAAGATGAACCCCCTGCAGGCCGGGGAACAAAGAATTGGCTTGCAGCCCAGAGCTTCCTGGGCGAGTCGTAAGAGGCGACTAAAGAAGGGGGAACGGTTCTGTGCCGTCGCTCTTGCACAGAACCGGACTATATATAGCCCTTGTGTGCTACACACGGTCCCTAAGAAAAAAAAAAAGGTAAGATGACTGATAAGATGATAAGATACTGACACAGCTACTGGATCTAAGAGACTGATATTTACAGTTTTATTTCACCAATGAGGGTAGTACCATAACAAGATGAACATAAGGTAAAGTTAGATCAAATGCAGCCCTAGGGCCTCATTTAGGAAGCGATCTTATGAAAATCTTAGTCAAAAGATTGTCTTAAGAGAATTTTAGGAATATCTTATCTTTTTTTATTGGAAACTCTGCACCACCGTGCGCGAACCTAACGATGACGTCACGGCGGTCGGTGAATGGATTTTATTTGTTTTAAATTTTAAATAGGATAAAATTCAAGATAATCTTACGATATGTACGTGAATGAGGTCCGTGGGTCTCATTTGGTTTGGACATCACCTTGAGAGCGCATCAGTGATTAATGTTTACACGTGTCCAGGCGTATTCCGTAAAAGATTTTCAAATGCCTTCTATGAATCGAAAATTAGCAAAAGTATTGTCCATGTTAAATTTTTGAAGAAGGTCAAAGGTCACGTTTTTGCAATCAAGTCATCGGAATCGCAAAATTGGCAGGATTAGAGATTCTGGCATTCAGCTTAGCGTAATATTTAAGAGATTGCTTAATTGGAAATATTTAGCTATAACCAGTTTACCGCGTTATTACCAGTTTGCCGTGCTGCTACCAGGCACCAGCGGTTGTTCCAGCAACAATGGCGGCTGCGTTAGCCTCTGCTTCGAGGTGCCCGATGCGACCGGCACCGATTCGGCTGTGCGATGCGGCTGCGCCGATGCATTCGTCGGCTCTCGGCTCGAGTCGGACGGGAAGATGACGTGCCTGTGCAGCGATGGGCAACCGGTCAATGCGACCACCGGCATATGCACCGTGGCCGGTATGGCCTGGCGAGAAATAGACGATCAGTTTGTTCGTGTACCGCTCATTGGCTTCAACTTCTTTTTTTTCATACTTTTTGGTCATCCTATACTTAACACATTAGCATGCGTCCAATTTTACTTGGCCTATATTTCACACATGCTATAGCTAGCATCGAGGAGTTCTGATTAAGGTCTTGCGCGTCTTGAAGACAGATGATACTTTTTGACTGTAGAATTTCGCCATCAATGCGATACACGGTATACTGTCATTTTATATAGAAGCTTTATATCATCAGATCAATGGTAGCAATCATCATAACAAAGAAAAATAAAATAAATAAAATGAATAAACGAGGCGACACAATATGCATCTCGCAAACTGAAAACATTGAATGTAGCGAGAACTGTAACAAGAACATATTCTACAGAATTACGCGCACAGCCTGGTAACTATGAATCGAAAAGGCAGAAAAATCGGATGCGCATAATTTTGACTACAAAATCATCACCCACTACTATAAAGGACTTACACGTATAGCCTGTATCCCAGTTCAACTGACGATCAAAGCCACATGCCGTTCATGTGCAATTGCATAATGCATATGCCATTTCGTGATGTATAGTATCGCTGACTTTTTTTGCCAGCCAACGCAACGACGTGTGTGGGAGATAGTTTGACGTGCAACAATGGTCGCTGCGTGCCGACCTCGTACAAGTGCGACGGGGACAACGACTGCGGTGACGGGACGGACGAGCTAGGCTGTCGTGAGTCATCGGCTCGTTTGCGTATTTATAAACATTTTGTTTTTCCTTGTCGCCATCAGGGCAAAACGCATAAAGATATCGAGGAGAGTACGGCGCAAGCCTTGCCATTTAACAGCGAGACTGTTGAACACACGAGTGTCGGTAGTTGATAATAATCATCGTCCGGAGTAATTTATTATTCTGATTGGCGACAGGAAGGGCATTTGGCCGTAAAAATCCAGCTCTAATATAAACGTCTAACCCGTGTTGACACGGACACGGCGTTGCGTGCTTGCTTGTACGCATAAGAATGGACGTCAGAAATGATCATTATTTATATTTTTACAATGCGATTGCGTTTGGTGCATATTGTATTTGTGTGGCGCGCAGCGGAGCGTACGTGCATGCCGGGGCAGTTCTCGTGCGCCAACGGACGGTGCATCACGGAGCGATGGGTCTGCGACAGAGACAACGACTGCGGCGACATGTCCGACGAACTTCTGCCCAACTGCAGTACGTTACGTTTTGCGTCTACTTTTGAGAAGAAATGTATGAACATTCTGATGCGTTACGGGCAGGCCTGTAACGCCATAACAATAGTTTTTAAGCTTTTTTCCTGTTTAGTGCTTCAATGCGAACATAACTATAATGTTATTTATCCATATTAGGATTTTTTTCTGGCTGTTTAAAATCAGTCTTCAATACAGTCAATACTTCAATGTGAAATGCAATTAAAAATTTATGAATCTGTTGAAAAATTTAAAATCTTGTATCTAGAATGTTCCATGTGCCAAAATCTATAACATTCAATTGCCATAAAGCTTAGGCTTTCTGCGCTGAATTTACTATTATTGGATATACTTTGAAACAGATATGCAATGCAAAGCATTGTTTTGTTTTATTTTGTTCTATTTTCAGCGTCGATGTATCCTACGTGCGCCCCCTATCAGTTCCAGTGTACCAATGGACGGTGTATCGCCGCGTCCTGGGTCTGTGACAGGGACGACGACTGTCACGACGGCTCCGATGAACGAAACTGTGTGTAATTTATTTAATCTTAATTAATAATTGCTAATTTTTTACGGTTTTTATATGGCATTTTTGGACTTTGCAGTATTGCACTTTTTATGTCTGCATTTGAGAAGAAGTATATTGAATGCTATTATAATGAATGGTAGTCATCGTTGTGACTGCCATTCTAATGCGATTCCAATGCGCAATAGAATGGTATTATTTTAAAATTATTTTATTGGCTCTAGCGAAATTGTACCAATTTAATCTTGCTATCGCGTGCATGCCTTCAGGTAACGGTACAACGCCCCCCCCGGTCCTCTTCAACTGTACAATCTCCCAGTTTCGGTGCACCAGTCCGCGCGTCTGCATCCCCGCCACCTGGAAATGCGACGGAATGGCAGACTGTCTCGATGCGAGCGACGAGTTAGGGTGTTTGACTTTCCAACCCCCCGCGACCTGCGCCGCCGGGTCAGAGTTCATGTGTCGCGGGGGGATGTGCGTGCCGATCTGGCAGAAGTGCGACGGGGTACCGCATTGCATTTACGCGGACGACGAAGACGGCTGCTGTGAGCGATTATTTCTTCTTCTAAGTTTTCTAATCCAGCAGGTCCAATGAAAATGGCTGCTGTGTATATATGTAGGCCATATATATATGTTTTGTGGATGTTAACACGCTGTATGAATTAATGAATTAATGCATTTGTGAAATATGCAGTAAAAGTGAAGGGAATACTTTTAACACTGCATTTACGTAGTCGTTTCAGATAACGTATGCACCAAGGGGAGTCACTACATTCTGTATATTGAGGCACGTATGGAGATAACTGGGGCGGGGCTTGGCCCGCGGGCCAAACCAATTACCAACCGTCAACAATTGATCGACAGGGTCATGACCCTTTTACATCCAATCACAATAATTAACAACTATTACCCATAATTCCAATCAACTTCCATTTTTGCTAAAAGGCCCTTCTTCCTGCCGCTGAGTCAGCTAGTATTATGGGTGAGCTAAGTATTTGATATCTATGGTATTGAGTATCTGTGGTAACCAGTTTCCTAGTTGTTTCATAGTGGGCGCCAGTGTCGTAGTCATGATCATAGTTTGTATATAGTAGTAATGGTCTGATAGGCAGGTCTTGATTGAAACAATAGATATTATAAAAGAACGATGATAAAGGAATTGTTCGTCGACATGGTTGCAGCGTATACGACGCCACCGGTCAGCCCAACGCCGTCAGCCAATCGGACGTGTCTCCCGGAGGAGGTGACCTGTGAGGGGGTCAGCGACGTCTGTCTGTCCGTCAGACAGTACTGCGACGGTATCAACGACTGCCCCGACGGGTCCGATGAACGGTACTGTGGTAAGTGGGGGTGTGTTTCACGAAAAAAATAATTTATTTCATAATTGCTTCTGGATGATTTCCTTGGTCTCTAAATCCATCGGTATTGTTATTATTACTAGTATACAAGCCACGCATAGTTCCCATAAGCTCCGCCCACATTTGATATTAACCAATGGGAATTGACTGTTATATCCAGTGCTAACCACGCTTCAGAATGTCCCACAGCGACTTGAGAAATTTGAGCAAGAAACCGATGTATAGATGCAGAAGTTGGCATTATGCCAGTGGTAGGTGGAGCCTAATGGAGCTACTTGTTGTGATACCTGCAGCAGTGGACACGTGTTTGCCGCCCAACTGGTTTCGCTGTGCCAGCGGTCAGTGTCGGCCCATGTACCAGCGCTGTGACCTGCGCCTCGACTGCGACGACGGCTCCGACGAGATCGGCTGTTTCGATAGACGTAATCGCCTTTCGTCGATCTAATTCTTGAACTTGGCACATGAGAGCTCTTTTTGAAGCCATTGAGAAGCGAGTACAGCGACTATCCACCATTTTGTAACTAAATTCTGCCGTTTTATCCCATGAGGTGACGTCAAGTTGGGGCTTTTGTACCACTGCATCTCTGATGTGCCCAAGAAAGACATTTCTTGGATGCAATTTCATTTTATTTGGTCTCTTCACCGGTAGATTTTAAAATCTTTGCAAATTTGCTACACGTATGCCGACTTGCGTGTCTGATACCCTGGTTCTGGCCCGTTATTGTCTACTTTCTCTCCTATGCTTCTAGGTTCGACGACATCGCCTCGACCCTACCGCTGTCAGATCGGCATGTACGAATGCGAGAACGGCACTTGCATTTTCGAGTCATGGGTATGCGATGGGGAGGAGGATTGCCCCTCGGGGGACGACGAAAAGTGCGGAAGTAAGCCCCCCGCACTTGCATAGCACTTAGTCGCACTCGGCTGCGCTTAAGCTCGCTAATCTGGATTTTTGTCTGAGTTCTTATCTGAAATTAGCTTCTGCTTACGTGTGATCTTTTTTGTTTTTGTTATTTTGGCTTTGGTATTTTTATGTAATTGTTTTATTTTGTGACTATTAGATACTCTAAGAAATACCAGCGAGGCGCTGTGGTCTAGTGGTTAAGCAGTCAGCATGAATATTTACGCGTCCGGGGTTCGCTTCCCGCTGCAGCCAACCAGTTCAGAACAAAGGCTTCAGACTATGCATTTTTGTGCTTTTTGTTAATCAAATATTTAATTTGCGTTGCTAAATTATGGGATATATATTTATTGAGCGAATTTTAATTGTTAAAATGAATTTATTGAAGTCACATTGGCTTAGATTTCATTTGAATGCACATTTCACGTCCATTTGTCACTCGTGTTTTTTTGGATTAATAAGTTTTAAGTCTTAGAAAAGTATTTAAAGTCAGTTTTGTTGCCCGTAGATTCGTCGGTGGTGACGTGTTCGTCGCGCGAGTTCCGTTGCTTCTACTCGGGAGGGTGCGTGCCTAGCACCTTCGTCTGCGATGGGGCGGCAGACTGTGCTGATGGAACGGATGAGCTGGGTTGCGGTAGGATAAAAAAGAAAAAAAATCTGCATTTTTGTCTGAGCTTTTATCTGAAATTGACTTC
This sequence comes from Chamaedrilus cognettii, assembly GCA_034695025.1. NCBI lineage: Eukaryota > Metazoa > Annelida > Clitellata > Enchytraeida > Enchytraeidae > Chamaedrilus > Chamaedrilus cognettii. The sequence continues at coordinate 1,640 of JAQIWG010004121.1, read as the reverse complement.
TGGTAACAATATGGTCTTTTTTTTAGTTTTTTTTTCAAAGTTATTTCAGTTATATCAATCTTCGCTGTCAGAGTACGATTTGTGAAAATATGATTTGTCTTCTATTTTTATTTTTCACATTTGTAAATTCAGTCAGTATAATATTTTTTGTATTTGACTACATGATATGCAAGTCTCAGGTTTAGGCCAGATGCATACATGATATAAATTACCTTGCAGCCCAGAACGCCCCGAGCGAGTCGTAAAAGGCGCCCAATGAAGGGGTAGCAGTTCTATGCCGGCTCTTTTGCACAGAACCGGACTGTATCTAGTCTTATGCTACACAAGGTCCCAAAATTTTACAAGTCAAAAAACATCACGGGGGTTTGGGGTGAATTACTCGTATAGTCAGTTAGTAATATAAAGATTGACGAAAGGTGACCCATCGTTACAATGTATGATCATTGACACAGCCGTGGCTCCAACCTTTTTGGTATAGGTACGGGAGCGGTGACGACACCGGGGACAGGGTGCGGGGCGGACCGATACCACTGCGGCGACGGGGAATGCATACCATGGCGCTACGTCTGCGATAAGCATGCGGACTGCCGCGACGAGTCGGACGAGAGCCAGTGTAACGCCACCACTGACGGTGCGATGCCTGCATTTCTTTATATTCTTTTTATTATTATTTAGTGCGTTTTGCGTATTTATTGCTGCATCGGTAGTTTTCAGTACCTGTTCTAGAACGGAAAGTGGACGTAAAACATGAATGATGATGATGATTGGTGTTCTTCATTAACTGCTGAATTGAATCATCAGCTGAAACTGACCATTCTTGAAGCATAGAACTAAACTAGCCGCCTTTTTTGACGCCTATTATGTCAATGTTTTCACATAGGTTCTACATTTTGTGCCGTGATGAGGACTGCTGAAGGTGGGTCCTTACAGTCAGATGCCCTTCGTGACGCCAACTAAATAACTAATTATCTGCAACGGGATTATCAGCTAGCAACGCTTGTGTGTTTAACGGCCTTGCTGAAGGGCTGTAACGCATGGTTTCGTAATTGCCTGCGCGGGGATTTGAACCCAGGTCTCTGGACTCTGTGTCCAACGCCATAACCACTACACCGCAGTGCAGCGCATTCTTGGAGCATATGAACTGATAAATTGAGCACAAGTTCATAAAGCAATAACATGTGATTCGCCTTCTATTTTATTGCCTTGTTTTCACCGTGTCACGGTATTTGACCGACCCAGCAGTGTTTCGATACTGCAGGATATTGACCGGTGTTTTGCACCGTGTTTGCACTATGTCGCGGTGTTTTGCTGACCCCATGGGGTTTCCATCATTGCAGGGTATCGGCCGGTGTGTGACGTGGACCGCCGAGGCATCACTGACTCCGTGATCGTGGTCGAAGTTCAGAGGATCATTCCGAACATCTCCCTTTCAACAACCGGCGCTAAGATCGTCGGAACGATTCAAAAGATGTGAGTGTTGATCTTTCATTCTAAATATTTTAGCAATAAAATCATCAGCTTGTTTAAATTTATGTCTCTATGTATTTATTTAATAGCTTTAAATTTTTTTTACAATTTTATTTTTATAATTTTTTTTTTTATAAGATCTGCTCTGAGCAGCTCAGAGCTGCTTTGAGCTG
>JAQIWG010004120.1:0-16594 GCA_034695025.1 Chamaedrilus cognettii | reverse complement strand
GCGCAAAGGTAGGCGAGATGTGGTTTTTGCGTCTTTTCAAGGTTATGGTTAGATTTATGGTTTGTTTTAGGTTTAGTTTTAGTTTTGGTCTACGTCAGGGTTAGGGTTTTGGATTAAGGTTGGGATCGAGTTTCAAACAAATTCACATGTGATTGATCGATCGTAATTTTCACAAATTGGCGAAATTAGCTGCACAGATTTTGTTTAATGTTAATACCTGATTGATTTTGCTGCACTATAGTGAAGAAAAACATGAAAACGCTTCACAATAGCGCTTGCAAATGCATTTTAACTAGAATGTCCGACTAGGGGCCTTGTATTCCTTAACTTTATAAGCAAATCGCTAGAAATACTTTCTAGAGATGACCCTGAAACGCAAAGTCTCAGTCTTAAAGTTTCAAAGTCTCAATGCCGCAAAGCCGCAAAGCCGCAAAATGCATTTAAACTAAAATATCCAGCTAGGGGCCGTGTCACGTAGATTCCTGTTCAGAATGATTTAATTCTCTTCCCGACGATTGCAGTTGGATTTGTAGGTCAAGTCGGTATTCGATTAAATTTAAGTGCAATTGGCTTAGCTACGACTATTTTATTTACCTTGAGCTATTCTTAGCTCACATTTCATTTTCCGCTTTCTTCGATCAAAGGCGTCATTCTGTAAACAGACGCGTTGCTATCCACAATCTGCATCTCTCACTCCCCCTCAACCCAACGCACTCCGCGCAACAGGGGTCGTCCATAACGCCACTGATAGCCTGCACTGCACATCGGAGCAAGGATGCCAACAGATCCGCTTATTCTTAGCCACCGATGGGCGGGGGAAGCAGAATTTATTTTCGCTCCTCCCTCCCCAGTCTTCCCCTCCCCCTTCAAGGGTGCATGGGTGAAGTTTTTCTAGGTTGCAGTGGGCGGAACGCGAAGTAGGACGATTTTTGATGATGCAAATCAAAGGAGATTGGGGACTTGTTGCAAGCCGTACATCAATCCGGTACGCGTTTATCGGAGGCTTCCGGTTAGCGGGTTAAATCAGCTAGAACTTGAGAAGTGCGAAGAATGAAAACACAGAAAAGTGGAGACGAGAAGCATTGGTAAACATGACATACGAATATATGAACTTCGTGCCTTATATTGCAGTCATGCCATGATAGCGTATAATGCATGGTTCAGTTTTTGTAACATGTCAAGTTTGCAAATTTGTTTGATAGAGACTATGCCTTTCGATGAAGCATGGGAAAGTACATTAGGTACTTTGTATGTTAGGCCGATAGCGTAACATACAAATTGGTAAGTTTGCGCTATCAACAAATTATTGAACAACGACTATTTATGCTTTGATGATAATGTGTACGTAAGCGATCCCTTCAACTTAGATGGTGTGAGAGAAGCGCAGAAGAAGTGTTAATATTCTGGTGATGTGGCCTCTGGGCCTACACATGTTCTACTAGCCTGAAAATTGGCCAACGTTTTCCATGACAATTAGGCGGATGATTTGAGAGGTGCTAAAGTGATGGTTTAGCAAGTCAGTCTCTTGTTGCTGCTTGGACTGCTTCCGTTGCTTCGTCTGCTGCTGCTGTTGCTGCGAGATGAAGCAACTATGCTGCGCGGCAAATTTTGGCCGGGAAAAGTTTGCTGGCGTCAGCTGCTGCGCGCTTCGGCAGCTGTTAGGAAGATACAGCCTCTTCGCTCTCGCAGCAGTTGTGGCAGCTACTGCTCTGAGTTCCAGGCGTCACAGCTGCATGCACACTGTTTCCCTGCTGCTTGCTGCTAAAAACATACGAAGCTATTCTATCTTCTAGCAGTTCTTTCGCTGACCAATGGATGAGTTTCCATTAGTGTAGCCTAACAGCAAGTAGGATATATAACCTACACGTAGTTCGCTCTTACGCTCTCTAGACCCCAGCAAGTCGGGGAACAAAGAATAGACTTGCAGCCCAGAGCTCCCCGGGCGAGTCGTAAACGGCGACGAAAAAAGGGGGAGCGGTTCTGTGGTGGCCCCTCTTACACAGAACCGGACCGTAATAGTCTTCGTTACTACACACGGTCTTTAAAATTCAACCCCCCCCTCTCTTACTGTCTGGATGTCGGAACAATGCAGGCTACAGCAACAAAGTTTGCTTCAGTCGGCTGGTGCAGCGGCCAACAGCTGCTGTTTCCAGGCTTATGAGTAGGATAGCGAGCCGGCGTTGTTTTCGTGCACATGTAGGTTCTGCTAGGCGATTGTTGATCACGATGAGTGGGTCTGTTAGAGCCTGTTCTGTTGAACAGACTGCAGGTGAATCTTTGACTGTTGGTGGAAGCAGCGATTGTTGTTGCATAGGACAAGATTTCTACAAAGGAAGGCGAATTGGTTACATATTTGTCTACAGTCCTGCATGCAGCCTATTTTCGACAGTCATAGATGTAGCCTGCGTAGGGTATGCACTATGAGCACAGGCTGCGTAATTATGTAGCCATGTGCATGCACCGCATGCATGCATACCCGTTGTTGAGGTGCTCGGCTTCAGCTGCTTGACCGGCTGCGTCAACAATATTTCCCCAACTTCCAGGATTTAAAATTATTGCCTCTTTCTCTCAAACTTTCTCCGCAGCTGCTTCAAGCTAGGCCGTAAGTGCCAGCGCCGCCCGCGGTATTGGGCTTAGCTCTCACGAGCCAGACATTCATTAGCTAGCTCGTCTATGCAGAGTTTACGCTGTGCTGGATGCTTTACAGTAGCCTACCTGTGGCGTCGGCCAGTTGCAATACCTCAGCGTAATAGTAGCGTGTAAATCTGTCAGCCTCGACCAAGTGGATGCTTTAGATACGTAGGGTAGGCTTCTACTGTAGTAACCAAGCTACGTTGAGTACGATAGACTGCGAGAGTATCGGTACGACAAGCAGTTTCACTACTACATCAACTGGTTAGAGTGCGCATGGACTCCACCAAACTCAATCCGTTTCTGCGCTCTACTTGGACCTATGCAAATGCAAGTTTTTTGTGGAAGACGGTCTAGAGAGTGTCTGGGCAATATATCGCATCATTCTGTAGGCTCGCACATATTAATGCCTATTATACTAATTGACTGGGTGAAGTTTGGCAGGCGCAGTAGCCTACACCAAATATGGTAAGACGAAAATGGTAAGCCAAATTTGAAACTGGCACGTGTAGAATTACGCACTAAAGTAAATTCTACTGTTGTGGCGCAGGCTTACGCGATATTTAAAGCCTGAGCAGCTGCACTACGCCTGTTTTAGGAGTAGGCATAACGCTATACGTTTTTTTATATCAGACCTAAATTAAACCCTGCTAGCTGAAATCTCGCTTTCTCAGTTGTTTCTTCAACCCACTGCTGTTCATTTTCAGTAACCTCCGCTGACCCGCCACCCCCTCCCCTCAAATCTTCCCCCCACCCAGTGCACCATGGCGACCCTGACGGCTCGCAGCCCCCTCCCCCTGACCCCCGACACCTCCTACCGCCACAGCTCGCGCCGCTACATGATCTCCCCTGACCTCAGCGTCACCAACCAATCGCAGCTCGACGATCTCGTCGATGACCTACTTTCAGACAAAGCCTACATGACAGACACGGGGGGCGACTACGAGGGCGCAACAACTGGGGGGTACTACGACGGGGGTGCAAGTCGCCCCCAGGGGAGCGTCGTGATGCCTCACCAGGTCATTTATTTGAAAGCAGCATCAGCAAACAAACAACAAACAGTTAAATGTATCACTAGCCTTCCTATACATGTGTAAGTATTAGTGTCTATCATAACCAATTCTTTATTTCACCACTAGGGCAGACAATGTACCATAATCTAGCTAGAGTAATAATCTGTACCATAACCATAACTAGGGCAGACAATGTAAGCATAAGCTATTATGCTTTTATGGCTTTTATGGTGGAATACCCTTTTGGATGCCAATCAAATAAAATAACTTTCTGGAAGGGAGTTAGCAGCTAGCGATACGTATGGGTTTAGCAGCTTCACTCAGGGGTCTGTAGCTCATGGTTTCGTAGTTGCCTACACCGAGACGTGAATCCAGGTCCTCTGCATCTATCGTCTAATGCCTTAAGCACTATACCACAGGGCCTCCCTCGCTGATTAAGTATAAGATAAGTGATATAAGTAGAATAATCAATGTTTGATCATTGCAGGGCAGCATCACGACACAGAGCGGCAATAGTCGAACGGTTGTCAGCTGGCAGACGCAGAACGCCGGACCCAACCATGCGGTCGCCGTGACAACCCAGTCCGTCACACGACCTGCCCCAGGGGTCAGGATCGAGCGGGGGGAGGGGAGGGGGGTAGCGGGGGGCTCAAGGTTTCCCTCGGTGCCCCCGGGGTGCGATCTGGTCGATCAGTGGTCGACCTGCGACCGATACGTCTACAGGTCTGCGATTATTTGATAGGTTATTTGAACATGTTTGTTGCGTCACATGTCAATTGATTGATACAGGTTAGAATACAAAGAAAGTGAGCTATTTTAAGCTATAGTATTTAGAGCAAGCATACTTATGTATTTAGTAGTAGAATCGCCTAATTTGTGAAGATAATTAAATGAATCGGTGTAAATGTCATACTATTCAAATCAAAAAATAAATAAAGTTTTACTATTAAGAAATGAAAGAAGCGACTAGCAGTTGGTGTGTATGCGTGCTGTTTCTCTTATTGGCGCAGCTCTTCGCATGAGACAAAAACGAGCCAGTCCAACTCAGACCTCTCCAACTACCACAGCCGCGTCAATCAAACAGCCCCCCTCGCCCTCCCCTCCTCCTCAACCCCCCCGCCCCCGGTCCGCCGACGCATCTTCAGCCCCGATGACCTAGCGGGGACCTACCAGTCTCCCCCCTACCGGGCCCCCGTCAGCGGGACCGGGGGGGGCGCGGCTTACAAGCGGTCCCTATCCGAGACGCGGGCCTACGCCACTGACTCGGAACTCGACCAGGGGGGGTATGGGGACCGGGGGGGAACGTGGCTGGACGCCCAGAGGGCCAAGTTGAATAATCGGAGGGGGGAGTGGGGGGTGAAGAGGGAGGGGTTTGCCTCAGCTAGATCTTACTCGGCGCAGAGCGATACGGAGGACTGCCGGGTGGTGGGGAGGGGGCAGGGGAGGCGTGGGGGGGAGAAGGGGGCGTGTCCCCCCGGGGGGCAGTCATACGATAGTTTGGACGAGATCAACAGGCTGCTGAGTGAGTCGACGAGGGAACTGACGGAAACTTGGGAGCGGCAGCAGCAGCAGACGCAGCAGCAGCAGCAGAAGCAGCAGCAGCAGAAGCAGACGTTCAGGACTCAGGTCCAGGTGGGATGCGATTTAAAGCGATGACTTTCATTGGGATGTAGTGAGCTAAACTTTACCAATAGTAAGTTTACCTAAGTTTCACTTTCAAATGGTTGTTTGTTGTTGACTAACTTGTTTTTTATTGATGATTCAACAATGACTTCCACTGGTTAAAAAAAAGCCTGCTTGATTATAATCATTTTTTTCTTGAACTATATATTTGATTCATTCTGCTAATGTTTGAACCGAAAGAAATTTTATTCACTTCAGCATCAATTCAAGATTTTAAATTCAATTTTAAATCGTATATTTTTCTAACTGAAAAGCCACCAGTAATTATAGCATCATTTAGGGCAATAGTACAGCATGCACCAGTCAAGCACCAACGCAGAAGGATAACGCGCAACAATAGCAATGATATTTTAAACTGAGATTCTCTTAATTTTGCATGACCTCCAGGCACCCCCCCGCCGCCAGCAGGCCTCCCACCCCCCCCACCCCGTGCGCAGCAGCAGCGTGGGCGCCAACAGGCGGGGTCCCCCCCAGGATCCCCCGGAGCCCTGCTTCTTCGTGTCGGGCATCGAGCGCCCCGCGTTCTCCACCCACCAGACCAAGTACGTCTTCAGCGTGAGCCCCTCCCCATCGCGCATGCTCGACGAGGAGGGGGCGTGGCCTGGGGACGAGACTCCGCCCACGTGCGCGTCACCAGTGGCGCCGAGGCGGGGCGACAGCAGCAGGGAGGCGGTGTTGCGCTCGGGTAGGCCGAGCTAACAAACATGTTGGTCGAACAAGGGTTGGGGATCATGATTTGATTGGTCAGGGCAAGGTGCTAGTAAGACTGAAATTAGATGCAATTTATCTTCAAATTTTGCAGTTTTTTTGACAGGTTATTATAATTACGGTTCAAGCTGTTTTGAATAAAAATCTGGGTGTGTACGAGTATTAATGTAATATCTTGCCATATAGTCTTTTCATTGCAAATGCATGGTCTTGATGAAACTGGTAACGTGTTCAAGCAGCGGCTGTGCAGTGCTTTTAAGCAAGTTTTACTATGTTTTTTTTGCAGAGCGTGTGAAGTTCTAAATGGCTCTGTTTGAAAATATTCATCGCTCCATGGATCGTACAGTAATAGTTGTAGGGTATATAATAGCTTCTAGTCGTTTCAAATGTTTAAATCCTTGGGGTTTTTGTCCCCGAACCCCCACCAGGGTGAATGAATGCGATTGGCTGGTGTTGTTCAGCGTCGAGCGCTGCGGCGGCAGTGGATGACGAACTCGATCGCTCATTGGCCAAGCTGATGGAGGCCCAGCCTCAAGGAAACGAGGTCAGGTCAAAAAACCTGATATTTAATTCAGTTTAATTTAATTACGTGTGGTTTCTATTCTGCTGTGCTGTGTATGACTATGAAATCATGCGCTACAGGTCCCTCCTGAAGGCTGCTGAACACCCGAGCGTCGCTAGCCAAATTTAAACCATCCGCGCGAGATAATTCCTTATGCGGTTGTCATCAGGAAACGGCATCCGGCTGCAGAAACTCAGCTCCAGCAGTCCTCACCAGGGCGCAGAGCGTGCAACACATGTGAAAAAAATGGACATTAACAGAAGAGATGACAAAGAAGACGGTTAGTTTTAGTTAGTAGTAGTTTGTATTATATAATCTGTCATAAATCTGTATAATAAAGTTAATTTCTGGATGGTTTTCATTGCCGTGGCAGTGGATGACGGAGAAGGTGGTGGAGGAGGAGGTCATTTCCCTTGAGCCAATAGGACGAGGGATCCAGGTCCTTGAGCCGGACACGGGCACCCTCCCCCGGACCCTCACGAGGGCTGTCAGCCCCGTCTACCCCGGGTTTCCCGTGCCGGGTGGGTAATAAAGTAGAATATTTTGTGTTAGAATCTTGTTTTAGATACTATTTGTCATGAGGAAAGGGTTAAGTTTAGCCATGATAAAATATATGTAGTGTTATGCCTGCTTGTAAAACTGGCGCAGTGCAACTGCTCAGCCTGTAAAAGCTGCGTGTGCCTACGCCACCGTAGTGGATTTTTTTGTGTAATGCCCATGCCGCTTACTTCAAACGAGGCGCACAATTTTCATTGGATCATCATTTGTAGCATATTGCGCCTGCTGAACTAAATCCTGGTGTCAGTGCTGAAAGGGTGTAAATGCAGCAATTGCAGCAGCACTTGGTATAAACAAGCCTTACCAACAACACATATGTTCTCGATGCCTGTTGTTGCAACTTGTGTCCTATGTTGCAGAGTTATTTGTAGTAGGGTTAGCACGCCAAAAATGATTGTGGTTTGCTGCAAACTCAATGCCTAACTTAAAATGGACAGGTGCAACTTTACCTGTTAAAATCCACTATGGTAGCGCAGCGTGTGCCGTTTTTAAAGCCTTTGGAATATCACTCTCCTGGTTATATTTAGTAGATGTGCCGTTTAAGGCTGCTTTTATTTTATCTGGGCTAAAGGGGTGAAGCTAGCCCTGTGTGTTTACTCCCACAGGCTACAGATCGCCCTCCCTCGGCCGCTCCTCTCCCCCCCCTGTACGCGGGGGGTACACCACCCCCACCCCGACATCACCGAGAACCCTCCCTCGCGCCACAACCCCCCTTCCCATTTCCCCCGGCTCCACCACCCTCTCTGGATACTCGTCTCCTGCCCCCGGGGGGGGGTCTAGCCTTCCCCCCGCTGCTGGGTCGAAGGGGGGGTTGATGGCCGCGGGGGCAGGGGCCCCCTTCTCAAAGGAGGACGAGGATTTGGAGGCGGAGATAAACGCGATGATGGCGAGCGCGCTCTCCCCAGCTAATTCGGCCTCGACGGCGTCACAGCAGCGTAAGCTTGGTTACTTGATTCATATGTTGAATTTTGCCATGATTGCATTCATGTTTTTCTAGCCAATATTCTAAGGTGTGCAGCTTTGTGTTGTCGCTAATATGGCACTTTATTTCCACAAAGTTTCATTGCAATAATCAGCTTTGAGTCCGATTTTTTTCAAATTGAGCAAAGATTGTAACATAATATACATGGAAACGATGATGACAAAAGCATAGCGATTAGTCTTGTATTAATTGTAGCTGATAAATCTTGTGCGTATTGTTTATCTGCTGGGCTGCCATGAAATAAGTTACAGACAGTAATTTATTTGAATTTGGTTGCTTTTTGGTCTTGTGTAAGTTCTTCAAGGTCGCAAACTGCGCATACGTGCAAGCAATTTTGCGAAAAATAATTAAGCGTAAGAGCGCATGATATTTTGCTTCTCCTTGTATGTTCTTTAACCAGTATACTTTTTACAAATTTAAAATGAATTAGTGGGATGGCGCTATTTTCATGATTTTAGAGCTCTTCGTGCAGTTATGTGGACTGAAGCAGGCTTCAGCCAGCTAATATGACTTCCGTGTTGGTCGATCAGAGTTAGGCATGCAGGGTGGCAGACCTCAGGTCGTAGGCCTTACTCAGACGACCGTCACCAGGACTCAGACATCCACAGGCGCTCCTCCTCCACCTGCTGCTGCACCTCTGGGCCATGTGGTCGAGGTCTGATTCTGTGCTTCATCTTTACTCCCTTTCATATTGTTGTTTGTGTATGAAGCTTAGCCCTTATCTGTGCACTGTCGGATAACAAGAGAGCAAATCTGCAGCCCAGAGTTCCCGGGCTAGTTACTGAAATGTTAGTAAAGAAATGGGGGCAGTTATTTGAACTCTAACAGTCTTTACACACGGTTCTCAAATCTGCAAAACTGCCGCCTTAGCCCTTACTTAATTTTTAATTTATAGTGCTCAGACAGTGGGCGATGCAGCGTTGCATCAGGGCCTTTTTCATCAGTTCTCATGCATAAGGCATCTCATACTAATTTGTTGGTCCCATTGAATCCATAATTATTTAATGCGTTGCGAGTCAAGTTTGAATGTTTATTCTTGGATAATTGTTGTACATTGTATTTGCATACATATTTTTGAAGATATTCTACTTCAGTTTTTCTGAGCTTTATAGCCCGATAGCTTGATGTTTCTCCGTCGCTTGCAGCCCAAGCAGCAGTCGGGCTACTTACAGCAGCAAGAGAAGGTACTGAAGCAGCAGCAGCTGCTTCTGCAGCAGTCGCAGCAACTTCAGCAGCTCCAGCAGCAGCAGCTGCTGCTGAAACAGCAAGAGCAGAACCTCCAGCAGAAACAACAGCAGGCCTTGCAGCAGCAGCAGCAGCAGCAGCAGCTGCAGCAGCAGCAGCAGTCACAACCAGGCTGGACGATGAAGGAGGAAACCATAGTAAAGACCTTCAGCACGTCAGAGCGTCCTACTGTGACGTCAGAGGTGACGTCATCAATGGCTGCAGGTCAAGGCCAAGGCCAGGCGGCTTCAGCAGCCTCGCTGAAACTGCAGCAACTTCAGCAGCAGCAGCAGCAGCTGCAGCAGGGAACAACGGCTGAAGGCTCTCAGCGTAGCACCGTTCAGTCAGTTCAGCAGGCCAGCTCGTTCCAGCGCCAAGCGTTTGGGCAGCAAACGACTTCCAGCTCTGCTGGGGCAGTCCAGGCTCAGGTGACAGCAAGGATCCTTACTCTCAATTTTGTATCAATTGTGTCGTTTTACAAGTGTCTTTTGGTTATTGGTATCTTTGCAAGATCCATGCTCAACACTGCCTTTCTGTTAACGTCTATTTATTGTCCAATTAGAAACTCTTTCCAATCTCACATGACATTGTGGCCTATGGATGTATGGACTGAAATTATGACATGCACAGGTCTAACAGCGTGCAACCCAATCCATGCGATACTGCTATTGAGGCTAAATAACATCACAAGCATGAAATATAGCACTTAATCTAGCAAAAACGACAATCATAGTCTATTGGTAAGCGCATGTTGCGGAGCTAAGGGTACCCGGTATAGATCTTGTCCAACACTGCAGACTGTGGGAGCTCAGGGTGAGGTGACGGCGTCTAGCGCCCTGTCAGGGAGCTCTGGGATGAGGGAGCAGCAGTACGCCAGCGTGACGCCCCGGGAAGCGAGGGGGGCAACGCCAGGGGGACTTGGGGGGGCAGACACTGCTGCGAGCAAGAACGGCGTCGAACGGTGGGGCACCAACACAGCTAGGGGATGAGTATACATCACAATAATATTAGTAGAATATTAATATTTTGTTAATTGAGAGCAATGTTTCAAAAGCTGCTGAACCAAAGCAACAATTTGGTTTGATATTTTAATTTAGGCTACTGGTAACTAATTACATTGGACTGATTATGTCTGATATTGTGATACTTCTTCTATGATGATCTATTTGCTTGGATGAAAGGCTTTCTTTATCTGACAAGTTACCCTGCCACCCCCGAAATGCATTTAATTTTATTTAATTTTTATTTAATTTTTTAATTTGAGCCTATTTAAATGCAATAAAATTTATTTTTCTTTTGGAAGAACATGAAAGCAAAATATTATGCCATCTCTCCCCCACAGGGCGCCCTCCCCCTCCCAGTGGACGACTGACACCTTGCGCTCCTACACAGCCCGCCAGCACTCCGCCTCCCCCTCCCCCCTCTTTCACCCAGGGGGTGGGACCCTTCCCTCCTCCGGGGGGGCAGCGGCCGGCAGGGCCTCCCCCAGCGTCTACTTTGGACAATCGAGGACTGGCAGCCTCACTTCATTCACAGGTATGTGACGTCATCTGTGTGTGTGACGTCATTTTCTTGTGTGACGTCATCTGTGCGTGTGACGTCAGGTGTGTGTGACGTCATGTTTGTGACATCATGTATATCATAATGAGTGAAATCATTATCATGGGATTGGCGTTGCGTGCATTGTTTCATGCAGATCATCTAATAGTGTCGGTGTGTCAAGCTACTATCTAAAAATTGCTATCTGTTCTTTTGCAGCCTCTATGTTCTTCTTACTACGAATCTGCTAATATATAGGGATGAGATTAATAACTTAATCAGCATTATTGTGAGTATTAATCAGACATCAGACATCAGATATCAGTTATCAGATGTCAGATATCAGATATCAGATGTCAGATATCAGATATCAGATGTCAGATATCAGATATCAGATGTCAGATATCAGATATCAGATGACGGCGGTTCATCCATTGTAAGAGTTTCTCTTGTTGCATTAATTTGATTCATGGATTCAACTATGCACCATTTTATTAAATTTGACTAAAAAAACCGAGTAATAAACTTTTGTTTGGTGCCCAGATGGCGATACACTGACAAACACACCTCGCTTTGTGCGCGACACCTCCAAGTACTGGCACAGACCGAATATATCGAGGGACGAGGGTGAGTGGGCGTCGTCATGGGCAGAGCTTGGGGCGGGACTAGCTAGGCCTGGGGGGTTATGGGCTGGGCTGGGGGCGGGGCTAGCTGGGCTTACGACAGAGCTGTGTGTCACCCTATTAATGACAAGAAATGTGCTATTGTTGAATTTAATTGACACGTGAACGACAGTTTGACCTGCTCTTTGTGAATTTCCCAGCACGTAGTATTTTTATTAAAAACGATACTATGTCAATGATCTCTGGCAAAAATCTCTTCTGCTGCGTTCAAGCACAAATCAAAACATCAATTCAATGTATAAGTTGTCATTGCTTTGCCCTCACTGCATTGGCAGCCATCGCGACCCTGCGTGATCTTCCCCCCGGGTCGTTCGTTGTGCGCAACAGCAGCACGTTCCACGGAGCGTACGGACTCGCACTCAAGGTCGCACAGGTCCCCCCCAACGTCCAGTCCAAGGGAGGTAGGTCTGCTCAGTGCTCACGCCTGATATTGAAAGCAAATCCGAGAAAGTCATTAGTGTTCTTGTGACGGTTAGTTTGCCTGAATTTGTGACGTTTCAAATATGTGCCTGAGCTGCTTATGGCTTTGCGGCTTTATGCGGCTTTGTGCGGCTTGGTGCGGCTTGGTGCGGCTTTGTACGGCTTTGTGTGGCTTTGTGCGGCTTTATTATTGCAGGCTGGAGAGTGAAGGAAGGCATATCAATTATCAAAAATGAGAGGGCACATGGTTTATGCAGTCTGTGTTCAGATAATCCAAGTAAGGTGCGATGGTGTGATTTTACACAGGCGACCCTCAGACGGAGCTCGTTCGGCACTTCCTAATCGAGCCGACAGCGAGGGGCGTGCGCCTCAAGGGATGCAGCAACGAGCCGGTGTTTGGCAGCCTGGCTGCCCTAGTGTACCAACACACCCTCACCCCCCTCGCGCTCCCCTGCAAGCTACTCCTCCCAGAAACGGACGGTGAGTTTTTTAGAATAAATATTGTTAGCGCTATTGCTATTTCTCTATTGTGTTCTGTGTTGATGGTGACTAAAAGATTTGTATTTGGGCCTATATAGTAATGATAATGATCGTATTTCATGTCTGTACTGGAGCATGTCCATGTTAACAGGGATAGATGCTTATTTTAAATGTGCTTTTATGACTGGATGCCCTTTCAATCGCCAACTGGAATCGGAGATTACGCTGGAGTGATGATTATTTTGTTGTCGATTAATCGAAATGATTAATTTCTCGGCAAAGTTGCAATTAATGTTTCATTCATATGCGCATCATTACTTGGTAATGATTGTATCTAACTGCTGGATGCGCTCAGCCTTGCTGTCTGTCATTGTTTGGCTGCAGAGGTGCGATTTGGTGATACAGTGGATTCTGGATCGAATGCTCTCACACAGGGAGCGGGTACGAATTGTCTGCTTGTCAACAAAACTGACATCAATTTTTAATCGCTACAAACGTAGAAGATATTGATGGTGGCAGCCTAATCACCCAGGTATTGATTGAATGGCCGTGAAATCAGTTAATCACTTTTAACGGAGCGGGACAATAATTCATTAAATGAAACATTTAATTTTCATTCTTTGATTGCTTTCGGCTGATATATCATATATTCATCTTGGTATTGCCGCTATTGCACTCGAGAAGACTATTTTATTTTATTTATGAAAACTTGAATTTGATTCAGATCTTTTTGCTGCTTTTTTCAGCGTGCAACGTGTTGTATGTGAACTCTGTGGACACGGAGAGCCTGACCGGGCCGGCCGCACTGTCCAAGGCCATCCAGAGAACGTTCGGCAACAACCACCAGCCCAAGACGACCCTCGTTCAGTTCAAGGTCTCAACGGAGGGCATCACGCTCACCGACAACCAACGCAGGTCGACATTCAAACGTATAACACTCAAAATGAATGCGATTTTTCAGTAAATTAGAATTAAACAAATTTAAAAGAATATATGCGGAAACATAAATAAATGCCAAAAAAGTGAAATTGCATCTCTCTCTTCAGTGCTCTGCCACATGGCAGGTCTTTGGTTTCCAAGTCTTCCACCTTATCTGATCTTCAGCCCTTCTCTTCATATCCGCATACGATTCCTTCTCAAGCAGATTGAAATTGCACATTGCGTTATTATTGTTAGTGCAAGATTTTTTTAGTATTTTTACGATAGTACTTGGCGTATATAAGCGAACAGCAAATAAAATTGTATTTCTTGCAGAAAAAATTAAGCAGAGCACTATTATAATCATTACTAAGGAATTTAGTTGCTTCCATTTTTATTTATATTTGATTGCGTTTTTGTAGCACAGTAATAGAAAGTCAGTTTCTGATATCTTTGCAGCGTGTTTTTTCGACGCCACTATCCGCTGAACTCTGTGACTTTCTGTGGAATTGACGAGAACGAGAGAAGGTATGGAGGAAACTGCTCGCACTCGAGCACTTAAACAGTGCACAATAACATAACGACACAACGCACTTAACGATGCATAGCTAGTATTTATTTCCATCTGCTGCTTATCTGCTGGCCTCAAACCGCTAATGGTATATCTCTTTTTAGACTGCAGGACATTTCAAATTAATTTCCTTGGCTAAAATTTGTCGAATTCATTCGTAGACTGCAAATGCAATTGTAGTGTAATTGGCGGTTTTGCAGATTCAAGAACTAAAATCTTCTTATTTAGCCAGCACTGTGTCCGCTAGTGTGACGTCTTTTGCTGGCTTTGCTCGCTTGCAAGTTTCTCATTATTTTCAGGCCCTTTGTTGAATTAGTTCAATCGGGCTTAAAGATGTTTTTCATCAGAACGCGCTTAAAATGGAGCGGTCATTTCTTTCTTGCCAAACGCTCCTAACATGGGTTAAGTCGGACCATTTTCTTCAGTAATTTTAGATGAATGTATTGCGTGAAGTGATGCGTTCCTGGTCTGTGTATCAGATGGACGCCCAGTAACGGTGAAGCCAATGGTTCAGTCGGCGGGAGGTTAGTTATCCACCGTTTGCAATTTTCTCTCAAAACTAGCGGAACTAAATCTCTTTATAATTCTCGTAGTCTGATGAAAAAAAGCGCAAGAGTTTGTGCTGTTTTTAATTTGGCGCTTTTTTATTGTTTCTATTCTTTCGTCGTCACCGCTGAATGTCTGATAGTGCGCAGGAGATTGTACAGCATTTTTTGGTCATTCGTCATTCATTTTATTGCGTTTACCTGTGTGTTACTGTTTTTATTCCTGCGTTGTGTGGCAGGGTGTTTGGGTTTGTGGCGCGTCGGCCGGGCAGCGCAGCCGACAACTCCTGTCACTTGTTTGTGGAGGCGGACCCTGGCCAGCCCGCCAGCGCCATCGTAGACTTCCTCACTCAGCTCATGATCAACCAGGGCATGGGCGGGATCAAGGCCTGAGCACCTCCACCGCTTCTGGATCCCCCTGACGACCTCGGACGCCGAAACTGACTATAAACTCATTATTATTAGCATTCTGGCGACGTAATGCTCGAATTCACCTTGACTCTAAACTCTGCATTATTATTTAAATTATCATTTTGCAGATTTAGACGCTTTTACACCGATTTTAACTCCTCAGCTTAAAACTGCCTTATGTAATTCCCTGTCTACCTGTCTTGAAAATTTTAATGTCTGGGGTTACGCATTCGAGCGCATTCGTATAGATCCCTAGAGATATTGTAACCAAGTCGATTTGTTACTAATTTCGTTCTCAAATGTTTTCTTTGTCGTTGCTGTTGTTAAGGCTGTTCATGTTCTCGTTTTTGTTGTTGTTGTTGTTGTTGTCCGGATGACTTTAGTGGATCTCTCTACACGTAGCAGATTTTATTATTACGCAACTTCAATGCTTCTTCATTATTGAAATTATATTTCGTGTCTTAATTTAATCTAGTCTAGATAATATATCGTGCTGTATTTTTATTATAATGGGGTATTGTTATCCAGTATTCGAGTGGATTCTATAGACGCACCTTTATGCCCTGCTAAGCGTAGTTCTCGCTAAGGAACGGAATTTAACGACAGCCCTTTGCTGCCATTCGAAAAAAAACTGTAATATTCATCAGTAAAAAATTAAATAAAAATTTCCACAACAAATGAGCTTAATTTGAATTTAGTTCAAACAGAAAGTAATTTTGCTGGAATCTATGATGTCATCTTAATTTAATGACGTCCTATATCAATTCAAAGAGTTGATTTTGAAAGGCAGTTAAGGGCTGCCGTGAAATTGTCTCCTAAGTTAAGCCAAAAGAAAAGGTGGGAACAAAGGTACGACTATAGAATCCACTCTTAGTGTGTGCGTTTGATGTTGAAAACATTGTATAATAGAGATTACATTTGATATATAATTATATGTAGTATGTTTAGCATTCTCTCTAAGTGGTTACCGTTTTTACATTTATTTGTGACTAAGTATTAGAACGTAGCGTTACTACTCTTTTTGGGCTCATATGACAAGTGGGCATCATATTATTCAAGCTTAATCAACACTGTTTGGACCATTTAGAACATTAAGTCTGCACAGAAGTATGTTCAAACTAATAAAAAATAATAAAGGACCAACAAAAACGGACGATTTAATAAAAATGAGACTCAAGGGAAGCTTGAATGGAAAATTTAGGAAAAAGGGCCTAGAGAAAAAGAAAACTTTTGCGATTTTTAAACAAAAGATAATTATTTGAAACCGATAGGCCCCCGGCAGGTGTTCTGCTATCGGAGGTTGCAGTTACATCCGCCCCATTTGACGTTGGCCATTCCATCGGATGATTCCTCCATCGGTGGTAGCAGCCACGCCATTCTCCCCTATCGGACAGTATATCGTCTCATCGGGTGGTCACCCCATCGGGTGAAATAATCGAAACCAACAAAAAATTGAGAAATTGGAGTGGAGGAGTGGAGGAGTGGAAACACTGAATGGCGGAATAAGCAAATTTTAACGAGAAATTAGCTTCAATTATTTTCGTAAAATATCTCGACTACGGAGCTATTTTGAGGGCGAAAAGTTGTCAGCTGAAAGGGGCACGGGAGGAGTCGCGTGGGGATACGGTGGAGGGGTGCCGGGTCATACACGTGTCCATACACGTGG
>JAQIWG010004119.1:0-16595 GCA_034695025.1 Chamaedrilus cognettii | reverse complement strand
GCTTTTTGAGAAATAAGTGTATTGTTTATAATATGAGTCATTTTGAGAGCTGAATGCAAGCATTTTTGAGCAATGTTTCACTGCTGTCACGTCTTGTTATCGCATCGCATGTGTAATGGTATAAACTAAGTATTTGTAACAATTTTATATCTTGCATTATGCATCGATTTTCAGAACATCTTCTAATTTCAAGGTATATCCAATTCGTTTTTAGCAAGTGGAACTTATCGATGCAAGTGAAAGATCATAAAATTCACAATTTTAGCGAATGTCTTTATTTCTTTTAGTAATACTAGTAATGTTCAGATTTTAAATGCTACTGAAATGGTAGTTTGTAACATGATGTTCATAAGGTGAAAAAGTTTGGTAACTTGTTAATAAATTTAATAGTACATGGTCTCGTTATGTAGATCTAACTTTTTAACCGGGCTTGTATAGCATCACAGTTTAGATACAGTATTAAGTTTGTTTTAGTGACTAAACGCTATCAATGTGTTTCTTTCTTGTGAAGCAAAAGAAAATTTGTATCTTTTCTCAGTTATCTACTGAGTAGTGTAACCTTAGATTATAAAGCATCACTGGCTAATACAGAATTAACAATAAAGAGATTATTAGAATTTAATATAGGCGTGCATTTATTGAATTTTATGGATGACAAATTGAATTTTATTTAGCATCTTTCTTTACGTTGTTTTTGTCTACTCATTTTGCAGCACTTAGCCAACATGAAAATTGCTGTCTTGTTTAGTGTGATATCATACATCTATATCTTGGTTGAGACAAATGAACAATGTGCCGTGTTTTGTAATTTAGAGAAATTTATAAAAATTATTGTAATATATAAACAATCATTTTAAGTAATAAAATAAAGAATTTAGTAATGTATGGTGCAGAAGTTTTGATTGAATTATTAGTTACTGAGATCAAATTTGATGTCTTTCATATTATCATTTTTGTGCTAATCCGATTATTTTAATTTCTAAATGCTATTTAGGCTACCCGTGCAATTTTTTTGTTTTGACTAGATTTTGAATTCGATTTTTCATATGTCGAAACAAAAATTCAGACATTTTCTTCATCGCGTGCATCTGCCCTCCCTCTGTGTAGAAGCGACGGTGTCCTCCACCATCACGGTCCCTCTGAAGGAGACGCACAGTGTGGAGGAGCAGACCGTTACCTTGACCTGCGAGACCTCTCTGCCGGCCCAGCGCGTCGTCTGGCTCAAGGCATGGCATCTTTGTTTTACTTGCGGATCCACTGATTTACATTTCATCTTGATGAATAGACTTCTTTAGATTTTTGATTTTTAATTATAATCTAAATGACTGGACGTCTACTAGACGATGCATGCTCTAGATTGCATGACGTAACAACATTTTTGGCATTCAAGTTTTACCGACTTATATATGCGCTGAGTTCATTGAAATAAACTTGTGTTTGATGCTGTCGACCGTGCGTGTATTAGATTACATTCAGTAACAATGTTTTAGGATGAACACGCAGTGGTAATGGTTTAAGATGTGTGAATTTAGCCTCTGTTTCACGTGTTGTTCAGCTGAATAATTTATGTAAGCAAATAAAATTCCTTGGTAGATAAATATATCACTTTGTACTGGCAGTAGCGATACACTTTGTGTATAGACTGGATCACTTCAGCACTTTGAGTGTCTTGCAATTCAAATGATTTTTATTCTTTGAGCATTTATTTTATAAGCATTTTGCATCGATTATTTTCAGTGCTGTTGTAAAGCAATAATAAAAAAAAATTGTGCAAAACTGTAATGTGTGTAATTGTGTATGTGCGCTGTAAGCACAGTTCAATTCGTTTTCGTTTCACATTCAATGTTTATTACTGTTTGAATATAATTAGTTAACTTAAGTAAATTTTTTTTGGATCTGTTAGAAATCATTCCATAGGGATTATTTTTAGGGGGTATGGTTGTAAAGTTGAAGTTGAAGTTAAAATAAAATATGATTTGCTGTTGGTGTGCAGGACGGCATTGAGCTCGCCTCTGACGAGCACTGTGAGCTGCTGGTGGAGGGGTGTCGCTACACTATGATCGTACACCGCGTGACGCTGGAGGACGAGGCAGAGTACACCATCAAGATTGACGAAACCATCTTCTCCAAGGCCACGCTTTGGGTTGAAGGTTTTGCTCTGACCTTTTTTGATTTGTATTTGTTTTTTGCTTTGCGAGATAGTTCAGCTTTTTCTTCTTTGCTGTCTTAAAAGGCTGATTGTCGTTTGGCTCTGGCGTGACGAGGTAAAATGGATTTGCAGTGTAGACACATTTGGGCATCGTGGGGGTCTCGCTGTTGAGTAATTTTTGGCAGCATTTGTATGTACGTTTGAACTTTGAAAGCGTAACGAATTTTTGCGTAATATAAGCGTAATAATAATTTGAAATTCATTTCATGTGACATTGTATATATCGATGTAGGCCCAAAAGTTGATAACATGATGTAGTAGACTTTTAATTATTTTGGTTTTTCCTCCTTAAATAATATACTCGAAGCGCTTTTTATTTTTTTTTAAATCACTCATAACCTTCAGTAAACTGTATTAATTAATTAAATGTATGCCTTGAAATCGATATCTTATTTATTGCTATGTCCCATTTGTACGAAGTTTGCTACCTTTTTATTGTCCTGCACTTGAGTTGATATATATATTCTGCTTTTGAAAAGTAAGTACTGCTAGAGCGTCCTCGACATCGTCTTGCCCCTGAAGAAA
The DNA here is from genome assembly GCA_034695025.1 of Chamaedrilus cognettii. NCBI lineage: Eukaryota > Metazoa > Annelida > Clitellata > Enchytraeida > Enchytraeidae > Chamaedrilus > Chamaedrilus cognettii. Next base: position 13,861 of record JAQIWG010004119.1, on the reverse strand, counting down.
TATATCATTACTGCACTATGAGTATTTTGCAATGTGGGATTCCACTTAGCAAAATAATCACTGCGCAGTAATGATATCAGTAAATAATAAAGCATTTGACTTTAAAGGCACATAATAATCTAATCTTCATGGTTTTTTGGATTTAGTACAATGCTATATCTTGATCACTTTCATTTAAAAATAAATGCATATTAAATTTTTTATTGTAATATCTCACAGAGTAACCCCTCTGCATCGTCATGTCCCGCTTTACCTCATGACCTTTCTAATATTATTATTTGATCCTTATTTAATTGTATATTATACATATCTTAAAATTAATTAAACGTTCTCATTTCAAACAAATTGCAAACAAATTTCTTCCAGAGTCGCCCCTCCACATCGTCGTGCCCCTCAACCCCACGACCTCGGTGGCTGAGGGAGCGAGCCTTACTCTCAGCGCCCAGGTCTCACGCCCTAACGTCGTCGGGACCTGGTTTAAGGACGACCTGGAGATTCTGCCGAAGGTCGACAAAAAGTATGACGTCAGCGTCGACGGGACGACGCAGGCGCTGACGATCAACCCCGTGACGTCAGAGGACGCGGCCGAGTACACGCTCGAGATCGGGGAGGAGAGCACCACCACCAAGATACAGCTAGAAGGTTGGCTAGTAATCTCATTGAATTGATAACGTGGATGTTGAGATCGATAGCGTGATCTTCATCATGCCAGTTTCACATTTCGGGGTCTACGATTTTCAAAATTCAAAGTCTTCTCTTCCCTCTTTTTTTATCTTTTTCTTATATTGCGGACGGTTTGGTCTTGTATTAGGATAATCAATCGTGACTTCTTTGTCAGTTACGAAAGTAAGCTCTAGTTATGTCTACCATAACTTTTAGGCTAAAGAGATACATATAGATATCTCCTAGATATCTATAAGGTTTTTAGATATTTTTTAAGTTTTAGGATTTGTTTAAGCATGATTTTTTGGAAGATTATTTGATTGAAATGTTTTTTTTGTTCATGTTTCTCGTTGACAACCAATGATTTATTTAATGATGAAAAAATTTAAGCTGTTTTGCTAACAAGGCTGTGGTATGAGCCATGTTTGCAAAACAGCAGAAATGAATTCTCGCTCTAAACTATTTATTTATTTGGTTTCTCACAATTCTTGTATTGTGTCGCACAGAGAGCGAGTGCTCTATCCTGACCCCTCTCAACGACCTTGAAACAACAGAGGGCGACACCATCACGCTCGTCGTCGTCCTCTCAAGATCGCGCAAGGTCACGTGGCTCAAAAACGGACAGCCAATCACGGCGAGCGACCGGTTCAAGATAGTCGAGACGGAGAAGGGGACGCGACACACGCTGACCATAACAAGCATTACGTCGGAGGAGAACGCAGAGTTCACGGTGCAGATAGATGACCTCAAGTTTGGAGTCAAGACCTCCAAGAGCAAGGTCACAGTTAAAGGTAGGAATCGGTGAATTTTAGCTTCTCAACCATTGATCAAAGCGAAGGAATTTTTGATTATTTTATGTTATGATTATATATCAATTTAAATGACCGAACTGATTTTAATTTAATAACGATTGATGCTTGATCAAAGTACTGTGCTGGTAGATTATTTATTTATTTTTTCTTATCGCATGTTATTAATTTAGATTCCCGACGACGTCCTTGTAAGCCAAATGGACTCGAAACTCACCATTGAGTCATCTATTTTTAGATTAGGTTTTCTATTATTGTATGTCCTGCTCTGCATTTAATAATTGTTATATTTTTGTAATTATGTATATATGTTGTAGTTTGTAACCTTGTAGACGTATTTTCCTCAATCGATGACAGCCAAGTAACAGCAAGCCATGCAGTTGCCCTCATTTTGATATTAGGCTACTGCAAGCTTTGTAGCGCTATTTTGGAGAGACTAAAATTCTTGAGTAGATAACTGACTGCGGCTCTAACGTGAATCAAAACGGACATTAAATTTTCGATCACTCTTCTCCCAGCCGAACAGGTGAAGATCGTGACGCCTCTGAAGAGCCTTCGGGTCGTGGAGCGTGAGTCGGTGACCTACATCTGTGAGCTCTCCAAGATTGACCGCACCGATGGGCGCTGGCTGCGCAATGGAAACGAGGTCACCCAGACTGATCGCGTGAAGGTTACAACTAGCGGATCGAAGCAGCTCTTGAGCATCACTGAGGTGACCATTGAGGATGCTGGAGAGTACACGTACGTCATCGAGACCGTGTCAACTTCGGGAACTCTGACAGTTGAAGGTAAGAAACTATTCCTATGTTTTTACACATAGGCTCATAGTTTATTGTCATTTTTTTGCTCCGGGATGTGCAAACTGTGTTAGCACGGACATGCACCAGAATGGTCACAAGAAACTGATTATTGTTATTTAATTAGTTTTTTTCTCTTTTATTCAAAAAATTTATAACCTGGTATGGTACTCCATTCGCCGACGATAAAAACAAACTCATTTAACCCCTAGTTAGATATTTTAGTTAAAATGTACTTTGCGACTGCAACTCTGAGACTGCGACTTTGCGACTTTGCTTAGCAAAGCATCCACTCCAGCCTTCTCCTCAACACGCAGCGAGTCTTGACGAGTTTGTCAGGCATGGCTCTATTTTGAAGCTTTTGTCATCATTTTTCTTCACTATAATGCAGCAAAACCAATGAGGTATTAAGGTCTAGGCTGTGATAAAAACGATTTTGCCAGAATAACCTTGGACTCTGAATCGAGAGCGATAGAGATATAACTACTCTGGAAGCAAACAGCCTTAAAATGTAGGAGTGTTAATTTAAACAAATAATAACGATAAAAAACAACAATTTAAATAATTATTAGGCCTTTTTAATTCGCATCTTTTCTTTTTCATTACAACCAACCAACTAATATACAATAGAGTCAAACACATAATAGTGAGATTATAACTGCCCAGCAGCACGTTGGATGTTGGATGTTGCCTCTGCCCCTGCATGTGATCTAAAACGCTAGAGTGCGTTACAGTTGGTGATAAAGAAACTAAGAAAGGGCCGTGTCTTTTAGTAGGAAATTGGATTACAGAGATGTCTTTTAGAATGGAAATTTGTATTTATTTAGTAGCATTATAGTATCTCGTGGTGATGGGGTTAAATTTTAAGGACCGTGTGTGAGTAGCAAAGACCGGTCCGGTTCTGTGTAAGTGGGCCGCCGCAGAACAGCGCGTTCATAGAAATATCGATTGGTTGATATAACAAAGAATGTAATATTAAAATGACACCTCTTTATCTGTATGGCAATGTATGAAGAGGCGCTTTCCAATTAAAAAAAAAGTGAGGATTGAGGAGAGGCATAAACATGTAGCGTGTTAATTTTTTTTAGACTAGGAAAAGTCAATTTAAGTTCTGTTTTTTTATGCCACGATACAATTCTCTTTTGCATTTTCACTGCAATCTGTGTGATATTCTCATGGCAAAGGATGGATTTAGATAATCGATCGTCTTAACACAACTTTGACCAAGCCATGTCTGGATACACAGAACCATGAAGATGATAATCCAGATGAAACAATTTGAGGTTGATTTGTTGCAGATGGATGCCCTTCCTGACGCCAACGACAACAATCAATCACTTAGCATGACAATTATCAGTAGTAGGATACTTGAGTGTTTAACAGCCTGTAACGCAACAGCTATGCCAAATTTGTACCAGTTCAAGGTTTCCCATAGCAAGACAAGATCCCCAATGATGTGTTCGGATGCCAAATTGTCATTAAAACTATTATTTATTTTTATTATATATTTTTTTGCAGAGGGTGACGTCACGTTCCTTACGCCGCTAGGGGAGCACCGCGTCACTGAGCGCCAACCTATCACGCTCGAGGTCGAGGTCTCCAAGCCCGGCCAGGCGCCCGTGTGGCTGCGCGCCGGCCAGCCCGTGGCGCCCTCTGAGCGCGTCACGATGACGTCAGAGGGCACGCGACACCGCCTCGTTATTAGTACCAGTGAGCTGGACGACGAGGGGGCGTACACCGTGAGGGTGGGGCGCGCAGAGTCAACGGGAAAACTTATCGTAGAGGGTGAGCGCTTGGACTTTTTTTTAAAGTCGCAGCATTACACTTATCGACTTAAAATTGAATGCTCCCTGTGTTGTTTGTCTTTTAAATCGTGTAAGTTATCTCTGTTTCTCTGACGCGTTTGATCTGCAATGAATGATAATTGCCATCAAACAGGAATCATGTAAATCTAGGTAAAAATGAGTTTGCATCTGCCCACAGTGCTCCCGCATGTTAGGCCTAAAACCTATAACGCCTGCAAACGTTCCATTGACAGATGATTATTTAACCCCTAGTCGGATATTTTAGCTAAAATGCATTTTGCTCCTCTGCGGCTTTGAGCGGCTCTGAGCGGCTCTGAGAGTCTCTGAGCGGCTCTGAGAGGCTCTGAGCGGTTCCGAGTCTTCACGACGAAGGATTTGCGGAGTTCTTGAACACCGCAAAGCTGTCGCTTTAGTAACACCAGGATATCATCGTCTGGCATCACAGTTTGTCGCTGTGCAGTTAAACAGAACAAACACGGAAAAGCCTCAAAATTGATTTTTACTATGCGATTATTCTGGACGTACACTTTTTCAAATTCATACACTGTTCTATTTGCCCCTGTACAGAGTCTCGCACAGAGTTCCTTACCCAACTCACGAGCCGCAAGGTGAAGGAATTCGAGTCGGTGACTTTCGAGTGCGAGATATCCAAGAAGAATGTCAAGGCGACGTGGTTCAAAGGTCAGCAGGAGGTGCGCGACCTTGAGCGCATCACGACCTCCGTGGATGGCCAGCGACATTCGCTGAAGGTCACGGAGGCGGAACTGACTGACGCCGACAAGTTCAAGGTCGTTTTCGAGGAGGGCGTTGAGTCAGCCGCAGATCTGACTGTTGAAGGTTTGCCAGAGTACATAATTTTTTTGAATTTGTTTTTTTCACCCGCTTCTGTAGAGGCTTTTGCATCAAAGGCCCATAGCAAACTTTCTGTCCAGACAACTTTTCTGTTTTTCTTTTCTGTCCAGAACTTTCTGGCAGATAGCACCGTGCAACCGTTAGAAGACGATTTTCCCGTAGAATTCTTCTTAGAACGTTTCATGATATTAAAAATAGTGAGCAACGTGTTTGAATTGTTTATCAGTGTATACTGTTCAAAATTCTAAATTTTGACAACGTGTTCAATTTTGTTACCAGCGTATACTGTTCTAAATTCTTTTGCTTGATTATATATAAAGGTATAAAGAATTGATAGAGATTGAGTTGACCTATACGAAGCAAGAGATACAAATGTTAATTCCGGTCTAATGTGGTTTTATTTAAGTTTTCTAAATTGCTTTAGTGCCAGTTTCGTTGTCCGATGGTTGCAGCGCTTCCCGTCGAGTTCACACGCCAGTTGTCCAACCTTGAGATAGTGGAGCGACAGACGGCCACGTTCGAGTGCGAGGTCTCCAAGCGCAAGCAGACCTCCTCCTGGCTCCAGGTGGGAAAAGCTACTGCAGCTGTAATAATCACTGGAGGTCTTACTCCAAAGTTAACAATGCTGAAAGTCTAAGCGTGTATCATCAACTCAGGCTATTGCGATGTAAGACAAAATGCATCATTCATTTTTTATTAATTATTTTTTCTTGGTTTTAGATATACACGTGTTTATGTTTTGTGGCCGCTTTCTCTGCGTGCGCAGGGGTAGGCCATCCATTTACAACGGTTTTAGACCTTGATTTTAAACTAGTCGTTGCCTAATTCTCTCCAACTATGAATGCAGGTACAGAGAATTTCTTTTTTCAAGTTTGTTGTTGCGTGCAACAGTTTACATGATATACATGTAAATTGTGTGAAGCAACAAAGTGTAGAAAACTGAGATAAAATTAGTCAAAATAGCTTGGAAGGATATTTGAGAAATGCATTTACGTCGTTTCTTCGTCCTTAGGCAGTCAGATAAGAATGAATTTATGATAAGTTAGAAAAAAGCATACACAATAATCATACCCCAGCAAGTCGGCACAAAGAGTAGACTTGCAGCCCAGAGCTCTCCAGACGAGTCGTGGAAGGCGACGAAGGAAAGGCGAGTGGTTCTGTGGTGGCCCCCTTGCACAGAACCGGACTGTAATAGTCTTCGTTGCTCACACACGGTCTCTAAATTTTTAAAAAGAAGAAGAAAATCACAAAACAAGCTTCACTGTATAAAGCATGATCAATTATTGCTCCCAGGTGGGCACGCCCATTGAGCCGGGGGTGGGTGATGAGTGGGCGAGGTTTAGGACAGAGGTGGATGGGTGCGTCCATCGTCTTGTCATCAGTGACGCGCGTGTCACCGACACGCACAAGTTCAGCTGCGTCATCGGCGACAAGAAAACATCCGCCACGCTCACCGTCAAAGGTTTCGAAATCTTTCTATTCTTTTTTCGTTTCTTTGTGTTTTACTTGCAAGAGGGACAAGGTGGCATGGTGTCAGCTCTCATTGGGCTGAAATTTCTGAAAAATATCTTGTAATTCCTTCGCTTTGAGCCTTTGAAATTATCCTATAGGTTCATGATCAGAATTATAAATTTTGAAAAGCATTTTTCCTGCGAGCTTCTATTTCTTGGATGCTCGATTTGAAAAAATTTGGGATTTCAAAAAGTTGACCAAGCTCACTTTTATCTAATCGCCAGCGGCTAACGTTTTTATTGCCGGCCTACTGTTTTTTTATATGGTCTTGGCAGTCAAAATTTGTACTCTTCTTCTATTAATTCAGTCGTTATATTGGGATCTAGCATCTAAGGATTTCACATTTTGGATGAATTGGATTGTATTTAAAATAATAAGTGTGCACTAGTGCGCACACGTTTTTACAGATATGAAACTTTTACAGATATGAAACTTTTACACATATGAAACTTCGCCAATGGCAGTATGTGTAATGGATTGATGTGCCATTGCTTGTTGTCATGTGCATAATAACAACTATAATGGGTTCTCTCTGCAGAACTTCCGCTGGAGATCGTCGTACCTCTCGCCGATCAGGAGGTCGTCGAGAGACAGACGATCACCCTCACCTGCGAGGTCTCCAAGGGGGGGGTCGCGGCCCGCTGGCTGCGCGACGGGAAGGAGGTCGGGTCGGGGGGTCGGCACGAGGTCAGGGTTGAGGACACGCGGCACACGCTCGTGATCAGGGAGGCGGAGGGGGGCGACCAGGCCGAGTACACCGTCGACTTTGGGACGGTCTCGTCAAAGGCTCGCGTCGTCTTGAGTCGTACGCAGTTTTCTTTCTTGTTATATTTTTTGTGAATTTTGATGGTGTTTTCCAATATTTGCATCTTTATTCAAAGAAAAAGTGTAGTGAACATACTCATAAATGCAAATTTAATTATTTATGGAAATTCCTTTATTATTTCTTTTATGAAAAATAAGTAAAATGTAATACATTGCATTAAAATGTAAATCTTTGATAATTGTTTACCTCGGTACTGCGTTTTACTAAAACTTATTAAAGTTGTTATAAACTTTTTTGCAGATATTTATTTTATCTGTCTGTGTAATTTTAACACACCGACACCTTGGAAAAAATGAATTTGAACGTTTGACATAGATGTGTGCTGGCTCCGCTATATTTTGTTTGTTTGGTATTCCCTAGTGATGATGAAATATTCACCGGTGTTTGGCATTTGTTAAGTTGACGTTTTTAGCTAAATTGATTAATTAATTCGGTGTTGAAGATGCTTATGTAGATTGTCGAACAAGCACGCGATGTAAAACCAAGCTAGAGATTTTTTAATCAGTGATAATGTTGGAAAGCGATAAATCAATGCATTCAATGCTTCAATATGCCAGAACGCAGACATAGAAACAGTATATACAAACGTCATTATATCAACACTTAAGTTAAGATCTGCTTATGTTTATTCGGATTGCCTTGCAATTCCTTCCATTTTGCAAAATCGCAGAAGAAACGATAGAATTCATTCGACACCTTCAAGACCAGCGAGTGACGGAGACTCCGGCCGTCGTCACTTTCGAATGCGAACTTTCAAAACCGGACGTTAAAGTACAGTGGACGAAGTCCGGCAAGCCTATCACGTCGGATGACAAGAAGTATGATGTCATTATGGAGGGCGCCGTCCACCGATTGGTCATCCGTGACGTCACCGTGACGTCGAAGGACGTGGCAGAGTACATGGCGAGCGCGCGCGGATTAACGTCCAAGGCATCACTCTCTATTCAAGGTTTGGATCTAATGTTGATTTGATTTTCATGACTGTTCATGTTGATTTAACGGCTTATTTTAATAAAAGTTAATCCAAGAATCTGATGCCAGTTACGCTTTATGTCAATCCCAAGAAAATATATTCTTGTATTAAGCCGATGATTTTATTCTTAAACTTTGTGAATAGTTCATTAATTCATTAATACAGGTATGCATATGGCTTCAAAAGTAGATTATTTCAACGAGCATAATGTTCTTGTGATTTTTAGGTCTCTTTTCAATGATTCTATCGAGTAACTCCTATTGATCGTTTCTCCTGGGCACAAATTGGTTTCGATGATAGACTGATAGATGGCTTGAATCACTGAATAACTGATTTATTGTTGTTTAATTACATTATCATTATTGAACGATTGATTAATGATTTTTATAGATTCAGTCTTATATATTATTTTCTGTCTGTCGCGCAGTTGTTCCTCGGTTCATCGTCGACGCTTCCTTCAAGGACACCCTCACTCTCAAGGTCACAACGTCCACCACCATCGTCATTCCCTTCAGTGCGCACCCCGCGCCCCCCGCGGCCCTCCTCACCCACAACGGGGCCCCGGTGCGCGATCCCAAGCGCGCCCTCTGCCGAGTGGATGCCGACAAGCTGACCTTTGACCTGAAGAAGGTCGACAAGCAGGATGCAGGGCAGTACGAGGTCGCACTGGAGAACGAGTTTGGACGCGCGGCTGTCACCATCACGGTCATTGTGCTAGGTGAGTGAAGTAATCAGACACTTTGGCTGAGATTTCTATCAAATGTTCAGATCTTGATTCTAGCTCATGACGTCATCCAGTCCGTTAAACGCTCAGAGATCTTAGCTTTGCATATATTGTATGTGATGCGATTGACTGTCGAGATTTGTCAGACTTGCGTCTCAATGCTTGATTGAAAAACTCATGATCATTAATTACATAAAGATTTATGAAGTTTTTAAAGGATGGTTTTAGTGCATGGTTTATATGTGATGTTTATGTATGATGTTTATGTACAGTACAATGTTTATGTATAATGTTTTATATTAAATGCACGGCCATTAGTGGCAAGATGAGCTTCATAGTCCTATATACTTTTGCATTTCTGTAATCATAAATTTTAACTTATCTTTCCTTCATCATTTTCCATCATAGAACTGACGCGTTGTCATTTTTTACAAGGCCCAACGCTAGCTACATTCCTTGTATTTATTTGATGACAGCCCCTTTTTACCGTCCCTTGCAGTTTATGCTTTTCTATTTTCCCTCGCAGACAAGCCGTTCCCGCCTCAGAACCTCGCAGTGCCCTCCCTAACGGCCGTCTCGGCCGAGCTGACCTGGGCCCCCCCGGCGGACGACGGTGGCGCCCCCGTGACGCACTACGTCGTCGAGAAGCGCAACCTGGCACGAAAGGCCTGGCAGGAGGTCAGTGACTCGATGTAAATTTTTATGCAGCATTCGGCAACATGCGGCATTCAAAATACAAACAGGGAACTGACGTCACGGTACTATATTGTTGAATCCTATGAAAGTGCGTTTGCGTCTGTATTTTGTTAAAGAAGTTTGTGAGGTAATTTCATGTCAATTACATGACCTCAGAGCAATCCACAGGCTCTCAAACGATGCGTTCAGCATTGTTACTATTTTATATTCATATTTGAAACATTTGTTTCAATCGCTTAAGAGATAGTACGAGTATTTTAATCAATAGAATTTTGAAATGATATAATTTTGCCCGCGTTTTCCAGAAGTTAAGTAAACAAATTAATCGCATTCGATAACGTCTTAGCATTTGCCTTAAGGTTGTAGTATTCAATCAGTAACTGATCGTTGAAGCTAATTCTTGGTTCTGAACTTCACGACGCCTATCTGTAACGTTTATTTTGTTTATGTTTATAATTAGCTTTCTTTGCCATTCTTTGTTGCACATACCTTGGTTCATGCCGTGACAATTTACCAGCTTTGATTCTAATTGTGAATCCTGTAAATTTGTAAAATTGCATGGCTTCTATTCAACTTTAAGCTTGTCAACATTTTTCTGGTACTGTAGCGGTTAGGCATAGGCGAAAGCCTTTGAGGAGTTTCATCTCTTTTTGTTTAACCTCGTTACTTCACTGATTTGTACTGATTGAGCTTGTAATCTGTCTTGTACTGAAGTCATAAATGAGAAAAAATAAAAAATAAAATAAAAAAGCCAACGTATATGCTTCATAAAAAAATGACTCCTACTACGAAATTACAATAAAAATGTAAAAACAAAGGATATTATTTGGACTTATTTCTACTATGAAAGCTATCACAAGATGGTTTGTATCTGATGTTATTATTGTTATCAGGTGGGTCGTCCGACAGAGTGCGCTCTTAGTGTGGGGGACCTGCACGATGGCAACCAGTACCTCTTTAAGGTCAGCGCCGTCAACGAGGTCGGACCGAGCGAACCGGTCGAACTGATCGAACCTGTGACTGCTAAGAACGACTTCAGTATGTAATCTTTTAATTAGAATTTTTGTGCTCAATTTTTATTGCTTTAATTTGGCTCTAAAACTCCTTATTTGATTTGTAAAAAAACTATGTATTAATAGAAGCACAAAATTGGCTATTTTCACCGTTTTAATTTCAAATGGTAGTAACCGGTTCCCCTTTTTTGGTACTGTATCCCTTCATGAGCTTTTTTCAGTGGGCCTTAACTTTTCATTACCCTTTTACGGTAGTCAGAAGTCCAAAGCATAAATTACATGCACTCATGTTTATTCTAATTATTGCAGAGTATATGAATCCAGGCAATCAGTCACAAATCATAATAACAGGGCTAAACATGAATGATGAACATGTTAAATGTCTCAGAAAAGGTTAAGGGCTGGTTTCTCCGACACGGATTAAATGGTGGTTCAGGATTTAGCCTATGCAGAATGGTGGGTTACGTCCTGAACCACTATTAAATTCGTGTTGGAGAAACCAGTCCTAAGGCTTTTCGAAGATAATTTAATCTTTAGTCTAAAATAGGATTTGTTGTATAGTACACTATCCAGTAGTAGATATAGGGCACGATTAATTAATTGCACGATCTAAGCCAAGGTAGATAATCAGCATCAAAAACATGTTACAAATACATTACATTACCTCATTCTGAAGCATAAAGATACAAGCAATCACTTTAACAATTAAACACATTTCAAAATATTTGCTAGTTAAATTGCTAAATGGATTAATGAATACATTCGAATTATATTAGTGTTCATTAAAATGTTTAGATTTCTTGTTCAGATAACTTCTAGATTACTAAATATTCAGATAACTACATTACAAATGCTCATATAAAAACTTCTAGAATACATGTTCAGAACATGTAACTTATTGATTACAAATGTTTAGATAGCTTCAAGATTACGTATTCACTTAACTTACAGATTGCATGCTCAGATAACTTCTAGATTATAAATGTTCAGGTAAATTCTAGATTACATGTTCAGATAACTTACAGATTACAAATAGTCAGAAACTTCTAGATTACATGCTCAGATAACTTAGAGATAACAAATGTTCAGATAACTTCAATGCTACTATTCATTGTGTACTGTATATGTTAAATATTTAATTAAAAGCTACAGCCTGCTATTGAATTGTAGGCTTCAAATATAGAGTTGAATTAAATATTGTAATTCATAAGCATCAAACAAACCTAGCTAATCATCAGTGTTACATTTACTGCCTGTGAAGGCAACACATCCCGCACCTAGGATTCAAGCAAATGATGTTTTTCCATCTCTGTTTGCATGACATATTTTTGGTGCGTTAAAAGTGCAATAAACATACATACATACATTTGAAAACTGAATCTAGGAGGGCAATTATGTGTACAAAAAACAGAAAAAATAACGATATCGTAAATGTGCAACTTAACCAATTATTCCTGACATTCAGGTTCAAATTAGTTTCTAGATTATTCCAGTTTAGACTGATCAAATATCCAACCAGTGATTCATTTTTCAAAGCATCAATTTATTTACAGCTGTGCCGGGCGCCCCTGATGCTCCTTCCATCTCAGACGTCACCGCCGACTCGTGCACGGTCACTTGGGCCCCACCACAATCCGACGGCGGTGCGCCCATCACCGGGTACCATGTCGAACGTCGTGCCACCACCACCCCGCGGTGGATCCGGGTCACCAAGGAAACCGCAGTCACCACGCTGACACTGAGCTCAACGGAGCTTATTGAGGGAACCGACTACGAGTTCAGAGTGGCTGCTGAGAACAAGGCCGGACTTGGGGAATTTGGACCTCCATCAAAGCCATTCACGGCAAAAAATGCATTTGAGAAACCTGAAAAACCGGGTCGACCGGTTGGAACGGAACCGCAAGGGGGCTCGGTGGTGGTAGAGTGGAAGGCACCGGAGAGCGATGGGGGGTCGGAGATCACCAATTATGTGGTGGAGTTCCGGGTGGAGGGGACATCGAAGTGGGAGCGGTACGGGGCAGTGGGGGAGAGTGTTGCGGAGACGAAGCATATGGTGACTAAGTTGAAGGAGGACACGTACTACGAGTTCAGGGTCGCTGCAGAGAACCGCGCTGGGCAGGGACCGTTCTCCGACATATCAGAGCATGTCAAGACTCTGATTGGTCAGTACCGTTTACGTATAATTTCGTCGTAGTATCTTTAATGTATTTCTATATATTTCTGATTGCTAGATGTTTGTACTTAGGACGAGCGTGAAATTCATTATCATCGTTGTAGTTTCAAATTTAAACTTTTTAAGCCTCTTGTTGGCTGGTTGAAATTATAACGCATTAATCTCGATTCACATTTTTTTGTGGTTGCGTATTCTAATTGTTAGCACTTTGGTAATTTTTGCTATCTGATTGTCTCTGATAACAAGTCATATCTGCCACGTGAGCGAGAGTGGTGCAGTGTAGCAGTGCACCAAGGTGGCCGACGGTAGTGTGGCGTGATGCTTCCAGCGCGCTTCTCGCTTGTCTTCTATGACGTCACGCACCGACACGCTCCTCACCTCGTCTGTACACGTCCAGACATCTTTCTTGTCTTTGTCACTCTCGACTGTACCACCGCCGGCGATGTAAAGCATCCCCTTGTCAAGTATCAAACCAAAATGAACGATCCCTGTTTTGAACGCCGCTCGTTCCTGCCATGTCTGTGACTCAAAGTTGTAAATGAAGCATGTGTGGCGGCCGATTATTATGACATACGTCCCCCACAACACAGCTCTCATGTTGCACATGGCTCCAGGCATTGCATTGGGCATGAGTGTGCAGCTGTGCTGAGCAGGGTTGTACTGCTGTACATGAGCTACTGATGCATTTAGACCATTGTTACCTCCAATCACATAGATGGCGCCCTTGTAAGTGACACAAGCCGCGGTCATGACAGCATGCGTCAGTTGACCCGCTGCAGACCATTTGTTTGTCTGCGTGTTGTAAGCCTCGACACTACTCAGCACTGTATCAGTAGCCTGCACCCACCCGCCCAGAGCGTACAGCGTCGAGTCAACGACTGCCACGCTGTGTCTGCGTCTGCGTGACGTCATGTCCGCACATCTCAGCCAATCAGATGCCTCGTTCCATTTCCAGAGTTCGTTATACTCGTGTCCAATCCCCACAGCGTACAGAGTGTCACCCATCACACAAGCAGAT
>JAQIWG010004118.1:0-16595 GCA_034695025.1 Chamaedrilus cognettii | reverse complement strand
TGATACTATATACTATATCAAATATGATACTATATACTATATCAAATATGATACTATATACTATATCAAATATGATACTATATACTATATCAAATATGATAGTAACTCAGCAGAAGATTAGCATTAGACCCTGTTGTTTTCTTACAAAGACACTTTCATAGTAACACCAAACAAAATAAATCAATGGTATTAATTACCATCAAGGGCCATGATTTTTGATAACTTATAAATGTCAATTCAATAAAGATTACACATATCAATATACAAAAATGCAAAATATTTAACCAAAAAATATTTTGCTAAATTGTCACGGCAATCAAAGTCACAAAATGCTGATTAGTAATTTGTCAGCTAAAAAACAACACAACACAAACTAGTCTGCTGAAATTTGCTAGTTAGATACCAAAGGTAGCCACCACAAAGCAACAAATTAAAATCTTTTATTAGATTGAATTGAAAGGAGAGAAAGAAGTTGAATACGTTTCCAGAAAATACCTTACCAGAAAGAAGTTGAATACGGTACAATACTAGAAAATCTACAAAAAAATTAATGCTAATTGATACACTTAATACAGAGATTTTATAAATCTTCAGCTAATTGACTACACTCAAACCTGTTCTCAGTTCTTAGAAATTTGATGGTACAGAGAACAGCCAAGGCAATGAAGAGCAGCAGAGGACCCTCGGCCAGCATGTACCTTGACTGAACCAACAACGCGTTGTCTGCAACAGCAACCGCGACTGAACCAACAACGCGTTGTCTGCAACAGCAACCGCGACTGAACCAACAACGCGTTGTCTGCTACCAACCATACATGTCCAATTGTACAGAAACCCATTAATTGCTAGAAGCCAATGTGCGTCAGTCTACAAACTACTAAAAAATTGTGCTTGATAGCATCGGAAAGAATAATTTCAGCACTAAAACTCTTCACAAGCTCTTAGAGCATAAATTTTGCTTTAACATGAGATGAGCAAAGCTATAAATAAAATCACAAATTGCTCCTAAACTGCTACGAAAATTTCTGGAATTTCTCAAATATGCATATGTTCAATATGTCAATCAATTCTGTAAAACAACATTTTACAGCTAAAGCAGTGAGAAGTGAGAGATATTGTATGTCAGTGCCTACCCAGCAGCACGAGCAGCCCAGCCAGTGCAGCCACCCAGCGACTGAACTTAAGTGCTATGCAGATCTGGTAAACTGCGGGAACAAGCAGACTTCCGCACACAGCCGGCACCACGCGAAGGTGCCACACGGGCACCGAGGTCAGATAATCTGCACATATAATAATCATACGTGACACTGGTGAGCAATCCCTAGCGCATTAATGATATCTGTTCAATTAGTTCAAGGACAGCAACAGAGCGAGAAGGCATTTTTTAAATTTACAATGTTCACAAAGTTAAACAATTTTAAGCAAAAAGAGTGAAGTTCATTAAAAAATAAATTCAGTAAATAAGCTTGTTTGAAAGTAGATTGACTGCAGTCTACTGTCCTATCACTCCGATGCAGAAAACTAAAATGGACACAAACTCCTTACGTAAGAAGTCTAACATCCACAAAGATATTGTCAATACACCAACCAACATTTCAACAACAGACATTATTTAATGAGGACTTTATTCTTCAGAAATCAAGATGTTTCATTATTGTTTGAGATTTTCATACCAGATCCAATTCTCTCGAAGGAGCAGTTTCCATCGAAGCCGCCCCACCAACCCCCGAGAGCTACAAGCAGTTTGCCCAGGTGGGGACTCGTGTCAAAGAAGAATGTTCCATTCACGTAAAAAGCTGCAAATCGGCCGATCTGGATTTCATCGAAACTGAACCAGAGAGACATCAGGTTCCGTTACATCACACATAGAACAATCAGACTATCAAATACTGTCTGAGATCAAGAAACATTTCATAAATCATAACCATTTCGTACATCAAGGAAGTAGATGTCACTTCAAAGATTGTCACTTCCACTTCAAAGCAAACATATCGACCAACAACAGTTTCACACATTATAAACACTGCAAATAGTCATCCGTTAGGGTGGATTGCAGTAATGAAGCCGAAGTTGAAATTATTCAAAAGAGCTACAAAAGCTAAGTCTAATGCTGCTAACTGCACAATTTTCTAAATTCTGATAAAGTAAGCTCAATAAGTATAATGCAATAAACTATAAACCCTTGAATGTGAGCCTAAGTAATTACAGCAATCAGGGACCTACACAACGGAGCTGGGCCTGGTCAAATTTGACAAACGAGTGGCCAGTGAAAGGGCAATCAGAATCCATTGCATCAGATCAATTTCCACAGAAAACAAACGTCTCTCCCATCTCTCCCAAGCACCAATGCAACCAGGCGGACTAGTCTGCCGAGAGGGATGATCAGCTGGGGGAATGGGATCTGACTTGCTGCTGTCCAACAGCTCTTTGCTGGATGCAGAACAATCGTTCTTGCAAGAAATGGCAGCCATCGCTATTACATTCGTCTCATGAATTGGTTGTTAGCTGTCTGTATGCATAGCTTTTAGCCTTCAGGTTCAGCATTAATTATAGAGAGCGATTGAGAGCGATATAATGAAGAAATTTACGAAATCTCAGTGATGCCACTCTAATTGTAGGCTAAATTTATCTAAATTTTTCAAGAAGACGTCACAGCGATCAAGTTTGATTAATTATTTTCTAAAATTGCTTAAAATAAAGGCAGTCTTCAAACACACGTCAAAACAGTTCTGATATGAATTGTCTTGATTTAAACCATTTTAAAACCAATTTGAAGTCTTTTTCATCAATCTTCTTCACTAAAATGCAGCAAAAACAATGAGGTATTAACTTTCTACATTGTGTACTGTTACACTTCTTCCGCATGCATGATATTAAAAAGTATACGGGCTATCAGAACTGTAAAAAAATTTATGAGTGCAGGAAATTAATTTGAATAATTTAAATGTATATCTGAGTTATTTTATGGTAGAAAACAGACTGCAATTTCATTTACTGAGCGTTAATAATATTGAGAAAAAAAACTGAAGATGCGGCATAATTTTGGAAATTTTGCTGCATTTTTCTAAGGTCTATAGAATATAGCAGAAAGAAACTTGATAATAGCAACAGAGGATTCAGAAGCTAAAAGACGAGAAATAAAAATGCCAGAGGGGGAATACAGCGCCATTTCGGCGACGAAGGAACATCAGTCGGTCGTCGAGCGTTACTTTGTCAAACGATACAAAACAGGCACGATTTTATGATTAGTTTTAGCCAAAAACTTTGTAGATAAGTTAAATCTTCTATTATCGTCCGCAATTT
This sequence comes from Chamaedrilus cognettii, assembly GCA_034695025.1. Lineage (NCBI taxonomy): Eukaryota > Metazoa > Annelida > Clitellata > Enchytraeida > Enchytraeidae > Chamaedrilus > Chamaedrilus cognettii. Next base: position 13,292 of record JAQIWG010004118.1, on the reverse strand, counting down.
TAGGTGTGCGAATGATATAAGCTTAAGGTTAGAGTAGTGATACTTTGAGCATTAAATTTTGCCTACCCATAGTTAAGAACCTTAGAGTAATGATATAACTTTGAGCATTAAATTTTGCTTACCCATTGTTAAGAACTTTAGAGTTCAATAAATAATGACAGTAAAGATCGGCTATGTAGCAGACTGATACTGTCTAAATGTCAAAATAAATGATATCATTTGGATTTAAGGTGCGATTTGAAATGAAGAAAAGAAGTGTGACACTGCTTCAAATGATGGTTTTTAGAACATTTCTTATCGGAAGTGCATAAAAAAATTGATCTTTAGCGTAATAGCAAAGAATTATAACTTTGAATTTGTGTGTATTAGATATGAAGCGGAAGCAAGGAGAAGACTTCTGCATTCTTGAGCATTCCAACAGGTCAATGTAATACAATGTAAATGTATATTTATAGTTGTTCTTTGATTATTCACCTACAAGTTTGTTAGCGAATATATTGATTGTTAGCTAAGCCAGTTCCTTTTTTGTAGTTTTCTATTATGTACTCTGATTATAATATTTGCTAAACTACTTTCTCGTTATATGGTATCAACGTGTTTTATGCAGTGATTTATATAACATGACATGACAATGAAGATTTACTTCTTGAACATAGCCAAAGTAGAGAGAAAATACTCAAAAGTTGCACAAGCTTGATTGAAATGCAAGTCTGTAAGTTTGTTCAGGATATGTATTGTCACTCTTGCCGATTCTCATCCAATCACACGACTCGGGCTGAAGGTCACAAAGGTCGACTTTCAAGCTGATGATCGTCACAACCGTTTGGATAACAAGGTGTCGGGGAAAGCAAAGAGAGCAAGTTTAAGTCTTCTATTTATTACCAGATTTTATCAATTATCGTAACCGTTCAGAAAATATATTGAACATTATTTTATATAATAGCTTCTGGAACAGGAAGGCCTTTTAAGTGTAATTAAACATAGTTTGCTATTTAAACACATATAAATTGTGTAATGTATATACTAGACCGTGAGCTCTGAGCACTGTATTTGCAAAAACTTATTATAATTGATAACATTGAAGATGAAGTTGATAATATAGCCAGCGTTCAGTTTAGTAGGGCGTAGTAAGCTTATAGTAAGCATAAAATAGGATTTTTTGTCAACTGACACCTAATTTGAAACGGGCAGGCATAGCATTACGGGTGAAAATCAACTATGGTGATGTAGGCCTACGCGATTTTAAAGGCTGAGCAGAAGCATGTTGTGGAAGTAGAAGGCTTAATGCTACGCGTGTTCTATCAGGGCTAAACTTGACTCTGGATAACTAATATTAGAATTATGGTTAATTATAATTATTAATAATGACGAGCCTAGATCTACGAGTGTGGGGGTTGTGCAGGGTGCGCAGATGATCAGTGAGGGGTCACCGCTGTGTCACCTCACGTGTGACAACGGAGAGCTGTACACAGTCTACGGCTGTCTCCGTGCAGCTCTTGTCGAGGTCAACGAAACATTGGTCACCAAGCCTCAACTGCTCTCCGACAAGGTATTGGTATTTCTATGCGTTAATGAGAAGAAACGTTTTAAGTTAACGTTTTATTATTTGGGTCCCCGATGGCGTCTTTCGACGCCGAAACGGACCATAAACCCAGCATTATTATATTGTTATTATTTTTTAAATCCGTTTGTACATCGCAATGTTGGCAACAGTGCTGTATGTTCATGGGTGTTATCTGTTCTGTGCATTTATGTGTGGATGTATAATAGCGGTGTATGTCAATGCTTGTTTTTCATCTATCAAACATTATCTTAGACAGAATATCTCATCGATTGAGAGGCAAAGCTTTGCTTGTAATAAATATCGTGCATCTAGCGTTGTGTGGCAGTTTCAGACTTGTTCATTGATAATTTGTTATTAGTTGTTGTGCGTTGTACAGCCGAGCACAGACGGGTTCATCGCCATCCTACTGACGCGGCATACTGACCACGAGCGAGAAATGTCCAAACTCCTCACCGTCCAACAGTACAGGGACGTGCTGCTGCAGCGCAAAATTAAACTGGATGTAAAAACTGATGAAGTATTGGGGGAGGGAGAGTCCAAGGGTGATGTCGGTGCTGCTTCTGAGGAAGTGGCCGGAATGAAAACTGATATCCTAACGATTGATGGTGGGTGCGCGAGTGATGCTATTGCTCAAAGAGCTGTGGAGACGAACATTGCCGGTTGTACTACAGCAGCCGTTTAGTTAATGGATTGTTGCGCTAATGCTTGCTGGACTCTTGACAATTTTATCAAATGGGTAAAATTATTGAACTGGTAATTGCAGAGCTAGTAATTAACAGTGTTCGTTATTAAAGGTGTGTTACGTACTTGGTTGTTTTGCAAACATCTGTCTGTTTTGCTAATAGTCTTGTAAAATAAGGGTGTAACACGTTGTGTTTGAACATTTGTGACTAGTAGCGAGCATCTATGCAGTCGAACAAATGATCGAGTGGCTGAAATCATATTGATTTGGCATTAGTTTGACATTTATTTAAATTTTTTGATAAAAATTTAATTTTTATTGATGACTTTGTAAGAAAGCTTTTGGAGCCAACCTTCTAACTTCAAAAATATTATTGCGCATAGATGGCAGACCTACATGGGACGCACGTCTACATGTAGGTCGTATAAGTAAAACAATAACTTACTCGCAAGTTGGTTTAATATACATAATTATATAGATAGATTCAAGATCTGTGACTGCAGCTAAACACAGTAGGAGGCTGTTCACATATTATAAAACGCTTGAGGGTGGATAGGTAGGTAGGAATTTAGTATAACACGTTATAAGGGGAGGGTGGGTAGAGGAAAATAAATGTATAACATTTGCAAAAAAAACTTCCTTCCATTTGTCGTAAAACTGTCTTAGAGAAAAAATTGTTGGAAAAACGCACTTTTAACAATTTTTTGGAGCTGTCGGAAGGTGATGACTTCAGCGAATTTCTATTTAATATCGTGGGGGTGGTCTGGCCCTGCGTTAATTGCGTTATAAGGGTTGGGAGCGTGGGGTAACGAATAGCATTTTTGGCGTTATATAATATGTGAACAGCTAGGCACAATAGAAGATATTCCTGCTCAGAGTAGAACCAAGTCGGGCTCAACCAGTCAACAGCATTGCTGCATTGGCAACGATCGCCTCAGGCCCTAATCCAGGGATTCTCAACCTGCGTTCCACGGAGCACTAGTGTTCCGCGGCGAGTAGGCCAGGTGTTCCGCCAACCAGCATTAGAAAAAGATGTGAAATTTAGATGCTAAAATTTGTTATTGTTCATAGTTAGTCTCATGTTTCAAAAATGTCAGAAGAACGTTCTTGTCCTTGCTTCGAAAAAAAATTCTCGCTCTCTTCTCTCGCGAAACAACTTTGAGTCACGCGTCGCCCCATCACCCCTGTAGGCTAGCTCACTTTTCAACTTTTCGACCCACCCCCCCCCCCCCCCCTTTCAAGCGTGACATATACTTCATGGACTCTTAAGTCCATGTGCCTTTCAAGATGTTTGAGCACATCTCGTTGTCAAACTCGCTACTTCCGTGAAGCGACGGGGCGTATCCTGACTTGGTGTTCCCCAACCTTTATTACAAAAATTAAGTGTTCCCCGTAACAGAAAAGGTTGAGAACCTCTGCTGTCAAGGCCTATATTTAGTAGCGGCTGGTATACTAAATCTTCATCTTCACTCTCCAGACTGAGTGCACGCGTGAAAACTCAAAGGTTCGTTATAGTGTTAGACTTGCTGCAGCAGCCTGGTGCTGTCGCGAGATTGCACCGCGCGCTCTTATCTAAGCTTGTGCATGTAATGCTATCCTCAGCGCCTTGTGCTACAGATGCAAGATGTGGGTATGCGCCTACCACACTTGCAATTGCCCGCTTCAAACTCGTCTTTGAAGCCTAGACGATGTTGCATAGATAGTATTGTTCTACATGTAGATCTAAGCGATGTTAGCGATCGCCACGTAGCCTATAATGTACATGTACATGTGGGCTACATTGTACAATGTCATGTAGAACAACAATCCTTGATCGGCCCAATTAGCAAGAGCTGCAAAGCCTAGGAGGCTGACGTACATTCCAAGACACATGGCCAATAGCACGTTTGTAAGCCATGTAGCCTACATGACAGTAACATTGACGTTACAGCTCACGTTTGTGAGCCTGTTGTGCTACAACACTGTTGTGATGCTCACTGCGGCAGTGCATCATAATTAGGCTTACACTGCAAGACCTACAATGTCGCGATCAGAGGAGCGCTGCGTCAGTGCGGCGATGACGCTTCTCTGCACTCTGAGCGAGGCTTGCCTCACCTGCCTCACCCGCCCCCTCACCGCCGCGCTGCTCGCCGGCCTTCTCGCCCTCTCCCTTCTCACGGCCCTGCTGCACGCCCGCAAGGGGTCCGGGCCCGACCGAGCGGGACCCGAGGGGCTGCAGCCACAGGGGCGTGGGACCCTGCTGCCGCCCGGGTCTCTCGGCCTTCCCGTCATCGGAGAAATGATTCAGTTTGTACTCCAGGTACAACCCTATTTATAACCTGTTCGATGAGATAATTTAACCAGCGGGGTAGCGGCTACTTTATTTCATGAACTAGGCTCACAGACGAAAGTCGTAGTAAGCTATTGATACGTTATGTAGTTCTATAAGAATTGAATATCATATTGTAGAAGCCTACAACTTTCAACAATAACAATTAAGCATACAAAATGCGAGACTGTATCAAAAAGTTACAGAAAAGCTTCATGTGAACTACATGTGCATGTAGGCGGCGACGGGCGAGTTCTTCACTCGGCGCGAGTCCAAGTACGGCCCTATCTTCAAGACGCACATTCTCTTCCACCCCACGATCTACATCTCAGGGCGCGAGGCCGTCAAGAAGGTGACCCTCGGCGAGCACACGCTGGTGGAGAACGCGTGGCCGCGGTCCATGCAGGCCCTGCTGGGCCCCGGGGCCCTGGCCGCCTCCTCAGCGCACGCCCACAAGCAGCGCAAGCAGACCGTCGTCCGGTGCTTCCGACGAGAACTGCTCCAGGCACGCTATTTGTCCATAGTGGGGCTTATTGAGGCACAGGTTGAATGGAACTCATGGAAGAGTTTCCGGCATAAAAATTCAACAATTTCTCATAAGTTTTTCTTAAATCATCACCTAATTGCTTTTTCTCGCAGCATCATAGTGAGAAAGGTCACACATTAGGATATGACGCTTATTTTAAGCGGTGTGTGGAGTGGGCCCGATTGGCCCGGATCATAGATCCGGGGCCTCATAATATCCATTGAGGTCATCCGGGACACCTTTTAAAATCTCCGTTGGCTCTCCCCGCCCCCCTGTTCGCGAGTTCTGAGCGATCAGGAATAATTGAAAATGTGGAGCCTGTATAATAACGCCTGAACTGATGCTCGCAAACAAAAACTCTAAAGCCATCAAAGATCTGATGCCTTCAATTCTACTTTTCGATCACTGTGGGCAATTATACTTCTCTCTCGAATAAGAGGAATCTTTAGAACCCTCTTCCATATGTGTCCTAGGCCTTAGCTGTTGCGTGTTTGCATTTTTTCTTTGTTTGGTTGTTTGGTATAGCCTAGTCTACTAACCTTTAGCCACAGAATGGTATAGCCTAGTCTACTAACCATTTTTTATAGCCACAGTTTCTTAAACAGATTGCTTTCGTTCATTGTCAAGAGGGCGGTTGAGGTATAAATAGTGATTAATTGTTTAGATTATATTTGACGCGTTTAATTCTATGTTATACACAAGCCTCTGACTGATTTTCCCATCCAACTCAAGGGCAGCTACATAATTACAGGCCTATATAATGTTGTTGTTACATTGCAGGAGTACCTGCCCATGGTGGATGCAATCATCCGCACGGAGTTGGATCGCTGGATGAGTGCGGGGCGGGTTGAGCTCTACTCCAGCGCACAACGGATGACGATCCGCGCCGCCGCCAAGGTCATGCTCGGCCTCGAGGGTCCGGGGATCGACAATATAGAGGGCGACATTCTCCAGTACGCGGGGGGCTTCTTCTCCGTGCCTGCCGCCATACCCGGCACAGCCTTCTACTGGGTGCCCCTGCTGGCCTGTGAAAATATTATGAATTTGGGTTTTTCTTAAATAGTTTTAAACTGTTATGAGGCCTGTGTGGGCTGCTGAGTTCTTGTCGTATTTATATGTTTCAATTAGGCCCAGAACCCAATTCTGCCGCTATCATTGAATGATATTTTTGCAATTAAATTCTAGCCAATCAGTTGATTTGAAAAAGACAAATTTGAAGCAATTCATTGTTATTCTCTCGGCAAGCCTTTCCATCAATCAGACGCTGTAGTCATCAATCATCAAATGGATTTAAAAGTGTCATTTTTAAACGTCATCGCTTTGCATTTGAACATAACTTATAAGATATCAAAGTTTGTCTTGAAGGTAAGTTTGTTTTTGTTCTGTGGTATTCAAACTATTTGCTAGCCTGCCTATCGACAGCATGTTTACTAGGCAACAGCTGCCAAGGAGCGCCTGCACAAGGTCCTCGCTCCAATGCTGCGTGACAAGTACCTCAATCCCCCCTGCGCACACAGCGCGCCGCATAGAGATGTCATAAGCAGCCTCTACAAGAGCTCCCTCGCTTCCATGTCCTCCCCCGCCCAGCAGCCTGACCTCAAGTCCGCCTGCGATCACACCATTGAGGAGGTCTGCACCCACGCCATCAACCAGTCCCTGGAGCTGCTGTTTGGCGGCCAGGGCACACTCGCCGGGGTTGTGACCTGTCTGGTTACGCTGCTCGCTGAGAACAGTGCCGTGGTCGCGAGGATGCAGGAGGAGCTGGAGGAGAATGGGTTGATGGAAGGGGAGGGAGTGGTGGACCTGGAGACACTCGACAGACTCCAGTACGTGTGGAACGTGGTGAGGGAGACTCTGAGGCTCTACCCGCCTGTGGGGGGAGGGTACCGGCGCGCGCTCAAGACCTTTGAGGTGGAGGTAAGACAAGTACGCCCTTGCTTGTTAGAAAGGATGATGCATAGTGGTATAGCCTGCATGGTAGTGTATGATGAGGTAGGCGGCGTGGGGCTAGGCTTGGTGAGATGTGATGAAAGTGCTTGTTGGCTAAAATGTTGATGTGTGAGATAAATGTTTCAAGAGTGTAGACATTCAACGGTACTATGTGTAGACCTACTGTGTAATAATAGCTTGTAAATTGAATGATCGTGGCATGTGACCGCTGCTGACAAAGCTTAGTAACCCATCTCTTCGATGCTAATGACTTCCTTCATTTGACACATCGGCTCTATTCAACCAATAATGTTCTAAAAGATTTCCTTTTTTATACCAGATTTGCCTGTTTCTCAACTTTGGTGTATTGGATCAGGGTGTAGGCCTATAAATAATCTTCCTTGTGTGTGGCACGTGCTTCGCAGGGCTACCAGATACCACAAGGCTGGACCATCACGTACAGCATCAAGTCGACTCACGACAGCAGTCCGCTATACGCGCACAAGGACAAGTTTGATCCTGCCCGCTGGGACTCTCTCGACACAGACTCCGCCATGACTCACTTTGACTTCATGCCTTTTGGTGCTGGGGCACGCGCCTGTGTGGGGCGCGAGTACGCCAAGCTCTTTAGTCGACTGTTCTGCGTCAATCTCGTGCGTACGTGCCGCTGGGAACTGACATCCAGCGAGACACCGGTGATGCTGAGGGTGCCCATCATACGTCCGCAGAACGAACTGTACGTCAACGTTACAGCAAGGAGCGACAGCAGCCTCTAAGCATCAGCTGGTTATGCGTAGACAAGTGGTGCGTTTGTTACGTGGCTTACTGCAGACATTGGCGTACTGCGGGCACGTAGTGGAATATTGTTGGATCTTGCTCTATGAACTCTGATGACGATGTGCAGCCTGCAGTTAACGCTTGTAAATAGCCTTTGATGCGCTTGATAACAATATTGCTATCGTTATCATTTTCTATGCGTCAGGAGCTTAATTCAGTTTGTACGCTCAGCATAGGTTACGCTATCAGGCCTGTGTTGCTGTTGCATAATGTCTGTAATCGGCTGTGCCCAATGTCTGCGACTCAAACTTGATTCACACGTGCACTCTAGTCTGCTTGACATTCTTGCTCTCATCATTCAAGTCATAACAAGTTGAATGCTCTTTCAGGTCGGATTGTATGTATTGCCAAAATTGAGTATGCATGTTGTTCGTTTTCTAGTGGCCCAGTTTGTCGAATGAAAAATAGTTTTGGCTGCTGGAACGCGCTTCTCTTGTTGTTTTTAAGGTTTTATATAAACGATCTCTGCTTGGATGTTGTTTTAACTCTGTTTTAGGTCATGGGCCTGTCAACTTGTGACCATAATAATAGACTGGCAGGCTCTGGGCCAATCTATTTCTTGTCACTTTTAAACTTAAACAGACTAGCCCTAAAATCATTCTAAACCGTGACATGACGTTGTGTAGGCTTGTGAATTAATGCAGAACTCCTAGTAGACAATGTACTATTAAGGTTAACCTTGGCATTGACATAACATTGCACGTCTACATAATGGTAGCGTTTAACTCTCATTTCAGATTACATAACAAGCAAAACTTCATTTATAGTAATCAAAATGACTAGGGCTGCCCTTTAACTTCCTGATACGAAGAAATAATTTTAACGTCGAATTAAATCGGATAAAAGCTGCTTATTAATCTGAGGTTTTATAGTGATCGCCCGCGAAAAGAAAAATTAAGAATAATATAGTTCTTAATTTTGCAAGACCAGTAAACAAGGTCGTTGGCATGACAACGTTTACCACGATGGTGGTCGTTTTACATTAAATTGTATTTAATTGTTGTACTTTGTTGTATTTTTGTATTTATTGTAGTTAGGGCTAGACTTAAAGAGAAGAAAATGTCGGTTTTGGTTCTGTGTCGCTTGACACTTCTCTACATCGTTGTTTTGTGTTAGCGAGTGGCTTCTAGAGCTGAAAACTGAAGACTGAAACGGTTCACGCAGTCCACTGCCACTGCTTGAGGCAGGCAGACAACGCGTCTCGGCTTAGGCCCATCGGTTTCTTTGTGAAGCTTCAAGATTTCTTGCTGTCAATTAAGGTCTGTTGTTTGAAGCCTTTCATCTTTAGTTTCATTTAGCCAGCTGCATCATCGTTTTAGCTTTCGGTTTCATTTTGCCACATTAATACCGCTTTTACTGCCTAACATGTGAAAAAAATTATAGAAATATCGGCTGAGTATAGAATCGTGTTCTAAGAAGTTGTAACCTGTGCAGAAATGTCATGTTTAATAGTTAATTAGTAATTAGTTAATGCGCTGCATTTGAAGCTCATATAGGCATTTTAAAATTTTCTTAAATAATCTAGTGAGTTAAGTTCTGATTCAATTATGTTAAGCACATCGAGATGTCATCCAACTCGGACTGGGACGTGTCAGAGGCGAACCGGTCTCGCCTGAATGTCATCGACGCGCTGCACGCCGCCGCAGTACTCGAGGACAGCATCGATCAGCTCGTCATCCTCGGCAGAGTCATGCCCGGAACCTTCCGCCAGCTCTCCGACGCCTCGCCGGTAATGCAGCACTTCTGCTTGAATTTGATCATTATTGTGCTGAGTAGGATATTAAATTATTGAAATTGTTTCCATTAATGTTAATTAAATATTTTGTATTTGTATATTTTAAAACTATATGTAGCCTTTTGAGTATCTATATTTAAAATTTTAACTTAATTTATATTTTGATGTATTTTCTTTGAAATTATACATTTATTTGTCAAGTCTGGCATGACAGCATTTACCTCTATGGTGGCCTTTTATATTAAATTGTGTTTATAGGGTTTACTTTTTAGTATTTACTATAGTTGAGTAGTATGGAAACGTGAAGAAAATGGTGGAGGACCGCCAAGTGTGGAGAGGTTGGATGCCAGGGACCTGCCGTTAGGCAGTATACTAAAGAGACTATAGTTAAGGGCTATTCTTTTAACTTAGGTTTAATATATATATAGACCTCTAACCCGGTTAAATATATATATTCAATTGTTTGATTTTTCAATTGAATATTCATATTGATTAACGCATCAGATCCTGATAAAGCCTTAAGGATCAATCGCATTGTCAAAGACTCTCGAGGTTTGCTAGAAGTTGTGGCGCTAGAAAGCTAGAAATGATTATGTCGTGTATAATTCAGAAGCTGCACGTGACCAATACCCTGATTGTGCGTGTCAGGGTGAGACAGTCAAGGACGTCACCAGCAGTCCCAAGCTGACGCAGGCCTCAGGGTCCGTCACATCGATGCGCCGGAGTAGCTTACAGAAGAGCTCATTGGTCAGTTCGAGCGGAGACGTCATCAACGCCCCCCTGCCGCCAGCCAATCAGAGACAGAGCACGCAGACGCGCCTCGTTAGGGAGGGACCTGTGATAGACAATGTTGAGAAACTGCAGGCTGACAGGTACAAGCTCGTTGTACGGGCACAAGCTGGACAAATACTTGATCATTATTCTCTCTAATGAGGAGTTAAGCAAATTATTGAGAAGACAATCACACTTGGACTTGTACACATGAATCATTGAATCGCATTCTTTTTGCTTTAGTTCTCAACTGTGCACTGTGCACTGATTTTGCATTCTCGCAACCCGTAGCTGGATATTTGAGTTAAAATGCATTTTACGGCTTTGCAGCTTTGCAGCTTTGCTGCTTTGAGACTTTGAGACTTTGAGACGATAATTGTATTGGCCTTCACATTATGTTATTTGTTCTCTGCAGAGCGTTTCTGGAGCGGGTGTTGCAGAGCACCGCCCGGGAGCTGGTGGAGCGCTCCACCTTCAGCGCGCTCACTGACGCCATTACAAGAGAGAAGGAGGAGCGGCACAAGCTCGAACAGATCATCACCAGGTGAGATCTTCTTCTCTCAGCGTCTGCTTCAATACGTGGATGCGTGAAATAATTGTGCACTCCACTTACTATTGACAGATCTAGAGCCTTGCACAATAACGGAGAATGCTGTAGTATGTACATGTAGCATAAAGTTTAATAGTAAATAACGTGGAGTATGTGGATTCACTGAGCATGTGTATTGCTCGCATGCTGTGTAATAGCATAGTAAATAGAGAAACCTTGGATTGTGCACTGTCTAACTCAAGGGTACGCCTATAGATTGACGTAGCGTTATTACAATATTTTAAATTATAAATTGTAGGCTTATTGCCTGTGTGTGACTCGTTGCCTTGCTGCAGGGAGGTGGAGGAGACGCGGAAGACGAAGACTCTGCAGCGACGCCTGGCGAGCGTCAGTGAACAGCATCAGTTTGAGACGCAGCAGCGAGCGGAGATAATCGCACACCTCAAGGATCAGATACAGGCATGGGGGAGGGGGGGTGAGATCAGATATGAACAGGGGGGATTAGATCAGATCTGGGCAGGGGGGGGTGTGAGATGAAATCCAGGGACGGGGGGGAATGAGATCAGATATAGGCTGGGGGGGGAATTATCCAACTCAGGGCGGAGGTTAAGCCCCATTTTGGACGGTTGATGCACCTCCTTTGCAGCCATAATACAACATGAAGATATGAATCATACTGAATCTACTGTAACTATGGATGTGATGTAACTGAATACAAAAATGAAGTCAACTGACTTAAACCAAAGTGTTGGAGTAGTCATTACTTATTCACATTAGCTAGTGGGATACTTGACTGACGCAGAGCTATTCAAAGTTCAACTATGTGAACTAGATGAAAGTACAGTACCCGTGCATAAATGGCGTGCGCGCAGGTCGCCACGAGTAGATAAACATGAGTTTTAAAATTTACAGCAGGATTTGCTCATGTAAAAAAAATTGAGCAAACATCTACAACATGAACGCAGAACACAATTTCTGTGATAAAGAAAAAAAAAAAAAAAAAAAAATCTGGGTGGGGCTCCAGGGGGCACAGTTTATATTTTTCAAAATCCAAGCAAAGCTATGCTATACGGGCTTAGTCTGCATGTTCCTTGAAAAAATTGTCAGGATGCATTCAGTGGTGGCTGAGCTATTGTAGCTCAATTGTTTTGGCCCCCCCAACTTTTATAAAAGCCGTTCGCTCATCTTATATGTCAACATTTTGTTAAAACACGTATAGGGAGTTTTTGAGTAAGTAGTAAGTGGAACAATCTGCTGCAAAAAACGTGCAAATCGGACGGATAGTAAAAAAGTTATCGCGATTCATACAAACGTGTGCGCAGTGGCCCCCCAGACACCCCCACAAAGTTGACAATGATTTTTTTGCGCTGCAAACGTTTTCGTTAACGGGAAAAATGTTTTGACCCTTATTCTAGACTTATAGGTTAGGCGGAGCTCTGAACATGCGCCAAAGATCCGTAAGAAAAAAGCAAAAAACAATAAATAATAATAATAAAATAAAGGTACCGGGCCGAAACAATACGGCGTTCGTCTATCGGCGCACGCCGTAAAAAGTGTAATACAGAGTCCGAACTGCACATACTGGTTTGGACAAAATACCTTGAACTCACTGTATACTCTAAGAGCCTGTACATGTATGTTCTAACTATAGCGCTTCAAGTAATAACTATCACACGTGTTCGCATTACTGAACGTCAAAGTAGCTCTGCGATCCCAAGTGCGACGATCTAGAGAACTGAATCAATTCAAACGCGCTAGGTTGGTGTAGAGGTACGACGTGCTGGGCTTGGTGTAGAGGTACGACGTGCTGGGCTGGGTGTAGGAGGCGAAGGCGAAGGGTGGCATGGAGCAGAAGTATGTGAGCAAGGTGACGAACGTGAGCGTGGAACAGACGCGCAAGCGCTGTGACGTAAACGAGGCGCGACTGAAGAAAGAGTTGGTCGTAAGTACCTGACTACGGTGTGAGTACCTTACTACTGTGTGAGTACCTGACTACTGTGTAAGCACCTAACTACGGTGTAAGTACCTGACTACTGTGTAAGTACCTGACTTCTGTGTAAGTACCTGACTATGGTGTAAGTACGTGACTTCTGTGTAAGTACCTGACTTCTGTATAAGTACCTGAATACTGTGTGACATGGACGAGACGCGGCTGAAGAGAAAGCTGGTCGTAAGTAGCTGACTGACTCTCCTTGGTGTGTGAGGGCGGTGCTGTAGAGCCATAGATTTGTGATATGGACCATTGTCTATCGAAAGTCTTCATTTATCGGATACAAGAGAGCATACAGGGTGCGTAAAAAAAAAAAAACCCCGTAGCGAATTCGCGATAACTCGGCCAAAAGTGAATATATTTCCTTGAAATTTTCAGGGATTGCAGCTAAGATAATTTG
>JAQIWG010004117.1:0-16598 GCA_034695025.1 Chamaedrilus cognettii | reverse complement strand
TTGTCGTTCCCCCCCCCCCCCGCCCCCATATGCTTTAGAACTATCTCCTTTCATTATTTTCTGGTAAAATTTCAAACAATGCCGTCAATACTGTTCGGAGCCTTGAAGGTTTAGCGAGCTCTCATGCCGTCGAGTGGTTGCGCGCCGATCGTGGATGAGGCTTGAGCGCCGATCGTGGATGAGGCTTGAGCGTCGATCGTGGATCAGGCTTGAGCGCCGATCAGAGATCTGGCTCGGCTCGTGTCCGACTGTCGGATCAGCATCAAGGACCCAACACGGCAGCAGATCGATCAAACGATCATCATCTTATCCCTGAGATATACTCGAGCGGCTGCGGACCGACTCGTCGACAACCAATCACCGCCATTCTTACTGCATGGATCAGAATGAGGCGATCGGGATCGGGCCTACAAAACACACCACTAAATTGCCCTCGTACAGACGATTAGGCTAGTTTGATGTATGCAGATTTGCAGGCTTCACCTCTGCAGGTCGGAGAACAAAGAATTTACCTGCAGCCCGGAGCTCACCGGGCGAGTCGTAGAAAGCAACTTAAGAAGGGGGAGCGGTTCTGTGCTTGGTAAAGCCGAGTCCGAGGCACAGAACCGGACTGTAATAGTCTTCGTTATTACACACGGTCTTTAAACTCGCAGGAGTAAAAAGAGAAAGAGGAACATGCGGAGACCGCTACAGCCAGTTACTGAAGTTAATGATCGCTGATCGATTATAAAGGTGTGTAATAGGGTTTGTTACTACCCACGGTCCTTAAACGACAAAATGTGGCTCTTCCAGCACGCTTGTACACAAACAATAACGTGGTTTATTACATATTTGATACGCGCTGTAGCGTTTATCACGTCCGATTGTGCTGTGGACTGGCCGCTGAGTGGTCAACAACCCGTCGATGGGTTGTCCCGCACACGCCCATCAGCAATAAGCCGTGTCAGCATCTAATGCACGCTGTCAACAGTGCCGCCTAGCGAGCAGGATGTGAGCCCCTGGAATCAGATACTGTGTGAGAAACGAGGAATGGAAGCAGAGAGGAGAGCAGAGAGGAATGAGGGATGGAAGGCTCGCAGAGAGGAGAGAGGAACGAGGGATGGAAGCAGAGAGGAGAGGAAGGAGGGATGAAAGCAAAGGAGAGGATAGAGGAATAAAGACAGAATTATAAAGCCAGGCTTCGAGACGCATCTGATGCTCAAACAATCCCTCCTAAGTTGGCCCTAACACTTTAACCCGGCGGTGTCACAACTCCGACCCTGGTTAGGCTATTGGGTTTGTGATTAGGTTTAAAGTTTTAAGTAATAGGACGTCGTGTAGGCTCAGTGTAAGGTATCAGGTCGGTTGAACTGCGAAGCGCCGCGGTTGAGCTGTGATAGAGCTGTGATAGAGCTGTGATAGAGCTGTTTCCCGTATAGGCTGTGTGTCAGTGTGTTGCAGCGAATTCCATGCTATAGGCTACAGGCTGTGTGAGTGTGTGAGCCTACCGTGAGGCGTTAACGAGAGCCACAGTGCGAATGTCATTAAGCGGTCGACAGGGAGCGCGCGACGTTGATCAATTGGAATAAATTCCTTTCTAGTTGTATCCACAGCTGCGCCCACCTTGCCCGGCATAATTGGCCTGCACTGTACACTGGACAGTGTATACAAGCACAGCTTGCACGGGGTGGAGCTCACTACACTGGCGTTAAGACAATGTATTAGCGATGAATTAACAATGAATTAACATTAAACAAGAATGAACATTTCACTACTGTTGTCAATTTGTACGCATATGATGAGATGCAAGTGTAGCGCGACGGAAACTACTTGAGTGTAATTAGTACAGTGACGTAGCGGTGTCGCAGTCACGAGACTGTCTCTAGAGGAAGTTCTGTCCTTATTTTTTTTAACTCACAAGGCCCATGGCGATTGTTGTGATTCGACGCATCCCTCGATCAACAGATTTTTGAGCTGCTTGTGTTTCTTCATACAAGTGTGTGTCATATGGAAATGCCTACCCCCTCCCCCCGCATCAGTTTGGCCAATGCTAGCGCTGGTTCTGCGCATGGCGGTAGGCACCAAAAAAAGATTTTAAAACATTCAGAAAAGTAAGTAGGCCTTCATTTAAACCAGGCTCGCAATATAGCCTAAATGCCAAATGCACAGTTTTTAAGTCATTTATTTTCTACATTTATACGCCTACGAATGTGAATTTAAACATTGCTGGAACGCTAGGCTATATGAAAATTGTGGTTAAGCTGAAGACTGTAAGATGTGTAAATTTTTATCAAAACTTGCGGTAGTTATAATGTTTAAAAGTTATCAAATGATTTCAACAGTTTTCCTCATTGACAGACAGTAACCTCAACTTCGACACAACCCCGACGCCACGACGTACCCTGTAACTTCATCGAAGTTTGACGCTATGACGCAGGGTGACGTCATAAAAGTTCGATGCAATGACGTTATTACGTCATCAAATTTTGGCGCCACAACTCGTGCATTTCTTTTCCTTCATCATCAGACAGCAGATAATTCCGAACGGAAAGAAGCAGATAGCGAGGCAGATCCCGCAGACCGTGAATTCCTCGTGCACGACTCCTTGCTGCAAAATAAATGTTATGGCAAAGTTACATTACATCTTACGAGACCTCTTAACGGAAGATCTTCCCGGAATCAGCCTCGACAGCAGAGTTACATTACATCTTCCGTTGCAGCCGTTGCCATGCAACAAGCGTGTTAGCGGAGGATCTTTTTTGGAAGATCTTCACGGAACATGGTTCGGAAAATGTAATGTAGGCTATCCTTCAAGGCGCATAGATTCGTTTGCCGCTATGATTTTGAATCGGTTCATGACAGCAATATTCCCAATCAACCTAGCTTTAACATCTTAAAACACAACATTGCAGCTACGCTTACACAGGGATAGATTTGTGTCAAAAAAACCGGGGGCTGATTGCAAATTTCAAAAATTGAAAGATTTTTAAACGAAGTGATGTGATTATTATGACATTTATAGCAGAATTTTGAAAGAAAAAAAAAGAAGAGAGTTCAAGCTCTCAATTTCTCGATAAATCGAACGTCCCTGCACCTACATTGCAGGTTAATATTGGTATGAATTAAGAAAATAATACTGTGAAATACGACCAGACAATAGAGACAAAATGAATGATGGTAGACTATTTATGCATACATGACATTGTGGACAGGCCATGCTTTCAGTCATTATAACGGTTGTCTGTTGTTGCGGTTGCTCAGTCTTCGGCTCGTGCGACATGGATGAAAATCAGAACTGATCTGTAACAGTCAAACACAGAATCAAGTCAATCGACTTCATCCATGCATTTTAGTGTCATTCGCGTGCATTTGAATCACTATATTTTTGATAAACATATCCCATGCGCAGTGGCTAGCTCTTTCAGTTAGCTTTTATCGTTGTCAGTTGAAACTCATATTTTCATCGTGTCCCATCCGCACCAAGTCTATTTAGACTACAAGCACACAATCAATGCTTCATTTCAAACGCAAGCGACGAATTATTACTAGGCAGCGCGACTGAGGCTCATTGGCAATCGTTAGGCCTGCAAAATCATAGGCATACGCTTACTTCGGAGACTGGGCTGATCAGTGGTCGAATAGAGCGAAAGAATGCGAGAAAGCTGTTAAATATAGTGACTACCTGTGACACGTGGTGTTATAATGAGAAATGGCCTGCACAAAGTTTTGATGATGATTAGCCTACTGCAATAGCCTACTCTAATAGCTAATTAGGCCATTACGACTATCAGCCTACGAATAATAATGTGCCTACGCTGTTATAGACTTATAGTAGGCCTACACCAAGCCCGAGAATGCTGAACAATCAAAATAATTATCATCCGGTGTCGGTCCTTTCGGTGTCGGTCCTTTCGGTGTCGGTCCTTGTTAGCCTATTTTCGACTAATCCTGTAGGCTGAAATAAAAAAACTACAATTTAGTACCCGCAGTATATTATAGTAACCTACATGATTGTGCAACTCCACAGAGCGAGCTTGGTTGTTGCTCACACGCTGCCCATACAGTGTGAGCTGCAAGGCTCGATCAGCGCACAACTCTGCTGATTTAGTGGACAAACACACAGACCTCGAACTGAAATCGTTTAGCAAACGTTTAAAATAATTCTACCATCGCCTCCCTCCTGGCACCTTCGTAGCTCAGCCGATCTCGGTCATCAGGATGTGATTTCCTAGCAGCACTGAACGTTTGCTCTCTTTTTGAGGGATACGTCGACAAAATTTAACAAAATCTGATGACGCGGGGCACTTTCGTCAAAATACTGTTAAAGTTGTGTTGGCTGCATTTCAGTCGGCTGTCATTTGGTCACTGCTGAGTGCTGACACTTTGTCGAGATTCTGAAAAGAATTGTACACGGGCATGTATTATACGAAGCAAATCTGTTGATGCTTTTTTCAATCCAAAATTCTGGTGTGCCACGACTCCACTATTGTATCTCTGACGGCTTTCTCTCTGTTTACCAAAGCCCCCACCCATCTAACGCCCGCCCCCCTAACAGCCCGTCCGTGTGTGAGTGTGTGTGTGCATGCTGTCAGCAGGTGCAACCTCACCCCTCACGTCCCTGATGAATCGATGTGGCAACCGTACACAGCATGGCCGAGTGGATGAGTAGCTTGGTCTGATAGAGAAACGTCACGAGTTCAGTTTTGGCAATAATTTTCATACGGATAACATTTAAATAGAGATACAACAACGTGAACAAATCACGCAAGCGACACGTACATGTATTTTCTATGCAGATAACATAATAGACGATAAAAAGTGAACATAATATGCAAATGACACAAATTGCCAAACGACTTGCCGTTTTGACGTGAGTCTGACCTGTAGTTTATAATAGAGAATTACATTTATTATTGGTGACTGTGAGCCAAACTACTGATTTAAACTTCAACTCTCTGCTGCCGCCAATTGTATTTGTAGTTTGTAAACTGAACCCTCGACGTGAAAATTGTGTTCTAAACCATTGATAATCTGGTATACTGGTTCAAGACTGAATAACTCTCGACTCGGAACACGCAGACATGCACTGAGTTCCGTGTGCTTCTGCCACCTAGTGAATGCAGCGTTAAACTGGTGAAAATGTCTGCGCTATCACGCACCGTCACGATGATCCTAGAACACGAAAATATCATTTCCTGGAATAATTTTCAGTTCCACCGCGAGTGTGAATAGCTCACTTGAAACACATGCTATCACTCAACAGCTATGATCAAAGTTTCTTCGTCATTTCTTTATGACGCGCTCATCACTGCTAGTGTGAGCGCACTATTATATGACGCCGTTCGTGCTGATGACGGCTAGTGTTAACGCACTATAATGGGTCTACTGGTACTAAATAGGCGCGATGCTAATAATAGTAATGGGGTTTGAGCCAGTTTCGACATCAGTGGACGTCACCGGGGATCTGCCCTCGCAACATGCCATCATCGGTTCGGAACTGATAGAAACCCTGTAGAAGGTTTCTATACGGGAACAAAAATTCTGGGGTGTAGCGAGTAACTTGTAGCTAAGCCGATACACTTCAGCGGAAAATAATTGCCTTACCTACAATTAATTAGTGTGTATAGCGGAACAGAGCCAATGCTGTGGAACAGACCGTTTTGCGCAGGACCGATAACGAATAAAATTTACTATCGTGTAAGCCTTTCGTATGATTGCGGAACAAAGTGGTCGCTTCAAAGGAAAGGGGCGGCAAATATTGTCGATATCTCGACGGCTAAATTGACTGAACACCTTGGCGGAGAGTTTTTACAACAGTCGCAGAGTGTCGCAGCTATAAGTTGGGAAATAAGCTTTAGTTCCGATTACACACACTTCAGTATATCTCAGAGTAAGCACTTAACTCGACCAAGATCTTTGATTCAAAGGGAAACAGTCACCGCGGTTTAGTGGCGATCTGTGTGTTTCTTATCTGAATGGATCGCGTGAGGAGTGGTGCATTGACTGAAATTGGCAAAGGCTTGACTAATTTAGCAACGAACACGTTCCGTGTAATAAAATTGTGCCATGCTCCGCTAGTTTAAGGAACTATGGAGAAGAAATCAAATATTTGAAGTTGGTAACTAATTATAATTGTTATAATAAGTTAATTAATTCAATTTTTCATGATTTGAATTAATCAATTTTGCAGTTAAGGAATAGGCTCCAACCAACGCTTCGGCTAAGATTTCTACAACGCGGATCCAATTTCTTAATTAAGGATTTTCATGTAGTCTCATTGCTGATTTGTTTTCCTTATAAAGCCCAAGTCTATTCTTGCAATTAATTTACCCGTCGTGTGTTAGTGTCACGCGTGGATAACAGAACGAGGAGAAGCAGATATCGTTACACTGGCGCGGTACCAGCTGCAGCAGCTTCTGCCTCGGTAGCCTATAATAGTAGTAGGCAAGCGTCTGGAGTCTATTGGAGGCGCGGAGACAGCGCTCTATATAAACTCGCTCCCACTCGATAGCGTCAATACGCGTGCGCCGTGGCTTGCGAACGGGATAAGCACCTAGACATCGTGTCGTCGTGGGTCGGGCGATCAGCCATGCATGACCTGCAGGCGCTGAGTTGTAAGTATATGGGCGGGGCTAAATATTACATAGGCGGAGCTATTGTTGTAGTGTATGAGAGTAGTTTTTGCAAGGGAGATGCTTTTGAGTTAATATACGCGCGAGAAAACGCAGGCAAATTCTCTCAAATTACACACTAAGCTTGTCAATTACTTAAGCTCCTGCCCATAGGGCAATAGACTCGCAGCCCTCCCTGCGTTCAGAGTTGAGTTCAATTAGTGTCAGCCTAGTAACGGTCGCGACTTGAACGGGTTAAATAATTAACGGTAAGGTTTGATAGTTAATAAGTATAGCAGCGTCTACTTAGCTAAACATGGGCTAGCTTTGTTAGCGTTATTTAAATAAGATGAATAGAAGTTTGCTTTTTAACATGTAAAAATTTGCCTAAAATTAAGTATGAAATATTCGCAGCTTAAACGTATTTTCTAAATTAAAATCGTATCAATCACAATGTTAAAATGCAGCACACACTATACTCGTGCGTCAGCTGAATTTTGTCAACACGCCGCCAGTTGGCTTCGATGCAGTGCTAGAATAGTCTATCTACAAACACTTGAATGAACTGACTTGAACTTTATCCAAACCTAGCACCCGTCACAAGGGATCAGCGTAACGATAACCTCCAGTCAACGAGTTCACGGCGACCGCCGAGTTTTCGCCAAACTAGCGTCGGCCAAACGCCGACCATGCAGCCCCCGAGGCCAGGGCACTATAGGCCTGTAGAGCGAGACGGGTTTCTTGGGAAATCAGCCAGTGGGATAAATACGTGGCTCGAGATTGGTTCGCGACCGCCGTGACCGTTCTGACCCGAACGACTGAATTAGTCTGCCACACGGGGCTCGCAGGTCGCACCGACCCGCGGTAGTCATAAAGTTATTGCAGTCACTTGTATCAATACGGGCTTCCATGCATGCAAACGATCGGATCATGGAGGATGGCAGCAGTTGCTTTATTTGTCGCCTGCCGTCTGCCGTGTATACAAGCTTGGCGCGAATCGTCTGCATTGGGGGTTCATTGGAGTGCGGGTCAAAAGGTTCTCCCATGCTCCCCTTTGTACCGGTTGGAAGTAATATCTTCATCGCAATTTATTGGCCTACACCCTTTGGCTTATTTTGTATAATTTACTCGCCAGGACTCCGCGGGTCTTGGGATCAAAAGTTTTCAACTTCAAGTGCTTCACTGATCCCACGCGCATGGGATCTAAAAACTCGTGCCCTTAGTGCACAGCGCTGGACCCCGAATCGGTAGCTCTAGGTACAGGGCCATGAGAGTTCACAAGCATGGCTTCGGGTTTGATGTGGACTTGCGTTTAATCTTAAGCGCAGCTAGCAGCCTAACAGATATTAATAGCCTTGTGCTATTATATGAATGCACAAGGCTATAATGGATCTTATGGTAACCGCTGCAAGTCCGTTTGTCTACATCCAGTAATAAAAACATGGCATAAGGCCATTGACAGCTTAATCTTTCGTCAAACTCGCGATCATGAATAATTGCAGTCCTGCCTGTAGCGCGCGCTGGACGAGAATGCAAGGTATCCATTTCAAAGTTTGGACACGACTCCCTCGCTCGCGCCGCTTTGTGACAGAACGAAGACGTTAGTCAATCGCGTGCCGCGGCAGGTGTGACCTTGCTGCCCCCTCTCTTTGACCGTGTCTGTGACCGTGTCTATGCTCGTATCCATTGCTGAGGGGATGCAGTAGCGCAGCGTGAGCTCGTATGGCCACTTAGGGTGAGGTCGGGCAAGGTGAGATGTGATGGAACTTTTAAGTCGAGCCAGATATCTTTGTTAGATTGCAGGCACTGGGAGCGAACAGCGTGAAGGACTGAGTCAGATTTAAATGTGCTCCGCGGTGTCACCGGTAGGCGTATACATGTATATGATTCTGAATATTCATTATGCATATTATAGATTAAATCTTAGCCCATGGCGATTTTCTCATGCTAGTGAACGCCATAGACGTACAAAAAAGTTATTATGTGACAGTGACATTCGTGTCATTGTTTTAGACGTGTTTAGTATGTACCTCATGCTATTTTTAAGGTCTAAAATTAAACACTTTTGATCTGATTTGATGACATTGTTCGTTTCAGATTGAACACGTCAAAGACTTGGAATAAGTCAGCAAATCGAACCGCGTCGCGCAGCCGGCCTGCTGTTATCGTGGCGAAGGATAAAAAACAATTCCCCGCGCTCGCTGTATTGCCAAGAACCCTTTGTGATCAGCGTCGCTGTAAATTATCGCAAAACTAATCTACATCGCGAGCAAGGACTACATTTATTTATCGGATATGGCTGCGACGGGCCCCGTGCAAGCAGCGCGGTTTCCCATATTATATCGAGTTCGACGTCCGTTTCTATTTCTGCAGCTGCTGCTCGTCGGAATCGTGTCGAGCGGCTCTCTGTCGAACGGTAAGTGGATGGAATTATGGCTCCGTTACGACTCCCATAGTGTTTGTCGAAAAGTGCGACGCTTGGTGATAGTTTGCCGCTTATTCTTACCTGTAGGTTGAACTGAATTATGCTGCTACCTACAATGTGGGCCTATAGCAGCGAAGGGAAGGGGGGGGGGGGGCTAGGGGGGAGTGAACAGGGCGGCCGCCCCGGGCGCCAGATTTCAGGGGGTGTTGGTGGGCTCCAATCGATGTAAAATTTCATTCTTTTGACATGCTAATCTTGAGACCAAATTTTTTATATACAGTAACTTGACGGTTAATGGGGGATGTGGAGCGCCAAAAAGGCCCTTCATAGGGCTCAAGAAATTGCTTTTATCACACCCCCCTCCCCCCGGTCGTGAGTTTCGCACGAATGGGAATAATTCTGAGCAAAAAGACATTGCTCAATTCGCCTTTTTTGTTCAAGCAAAAGATGCAGGAATCTTCGTGTTTGTTAGTTATTTTATATTACAAAATAAAGTAGAGCATAATACATATATTAAGTGTAGATATTCATAAAAGGTATAATGAAGGATACACGTTAATCAAACTAAACAGAATAGCTAATATTTAATATTAGCTATTCTGTTCTCAAATTTAGTGGTATATGCATTTCGGTGGTGTCACTCACCTCCGTTGAACGACACAATGCCTTAACTTTATAGCGTGCTGTCTTCTGAAACATACAAAGCTGGAAATGTTGGATTGAAAATGTAATCGGTGCCTTAGCGAAGTTGAATCGCTTGATTCATTGGTATCGCACGGTTATATTTTTAACTTGTAGGCCTATCGGCCTTGGACACAATGGACAGTTCAAATTCGATTTTACTCTGCATGGCACTGAAGCGTCGCCTCGCACAGTGAACGAAGTATAGCGCTGCTCCTGACGTAACGCCTTTTGAACGCGCCTTTGTTCGCGCGTGTGGGAAAAGAATGCTGCGAAACGATTAGTTATTCTTTCACTTCGTAAAGGCCTAGGTTATTGCCAGCGTAAGTCATCCCGAGCTAAAATAACGTAAAGAGATTTGAATAACCCTACATATTTCCTGCTAAATATATCCAGGGCTATTTGAAGCAGGTCATAAAAAGCGTTACGGTTTAAAAAATAAGGAAATTATTCCCGGAAAATAAATTCGTGGTACATCGACAAATGAAACAAAAAATTGTCTACCGGCACTCTGAAATGATGCCTTAATTTGGCAGGTTAATTTTAGACGTGCAGACTCTTCAATGCTACGTGTAGGCATACTGAACTAGCCATGCATGCGCTCGCCGTAAAACAAAATTAATGTAGCTCAGTCAAAGACAACGAGCAAAATTCTACGTCGTATTGTGAGTGGTTGGGTATCAGTTACACTGTTCCAGTGCAACTGTGAGTAAACGAGCTATATTCTTTCTCATGCAATTCCTTTATTTCAATTCATGCCGCAGAGGCAGGTATCCTATTGCTACGATGCATGCATTTGTCTGAATTTATCGATATCCAAGCGTATTGTCGATGCATTAGGGTAGCGCACCGGTGTTGTCTTAATTGTATAATCAAATGTGCTAATATTTAATTGTTAGTTGCTATTTGTTAATTGCATAAAATGCCAAATAACAACATGTAGCTTTTTATTCGACACTAAGAGTGGATTATATAGACGCATCTCAACTCCTACCTCAACTCCTACCTCAACTCCTACCTCAACTCCTACCTCAACCCCTACCTCAACTTCTACCTCGTCTCCTACCTTGACCTAGAAAGACAATTTAAGGGCAGCCCATAACCGCCGTTCGAAAAAACTCAAAATTTATTTCAAAATTTTAAAGGCACAAATTTATTTCCACAAGAAATCACTAAAATTTAAAATTAGTGAAAACAGAAAATTATTTTCCTTTAAATCTATGACGTCACGTTAATTTAACGACGTGGTATATTAATTCAAATGGAGTAAGCAAAAAGCTTTTTTGAATGGCAGTTATGGGCTGCTGTTAAATTGTCTTTCTCGGTCAAGGTAGGAGTCGAGGTAGGAGTTAAGGAGCGTCTATAGAATTCACTCTAATAAGTCTGATATATTTAATGGTGAATAATAGACCAGTGATAAATTGTTACTTGCATAATCACATGTGTTACACATCTGATTATGCAAGTAACAATTTATCACAAGTAACAACTATTACACCTATATCTTGTGTTTGTCCGTAAGTTTATTCAACCTGCGATCTTACTCAAATCGAGACTCGGAGAAAACTTATAAAATTATATTTTTATGTTGACCCTTGATCTCACTCCACCGTCGGCCGTTCCTTGGTGTAATCCACAGCAGTCGCTGCAGCCGCAGCAGCAGCAGCTTCTGCTGCTGCAGCATAACTTGACGTTGGCACACCGTTCTTTTGTTTTCCCTTCGAGGGGGAATCGATGATGGACGATAGCGCCGCAAAAGAACTCACGCTCTTGTCAATACTCAAGGAGTGTGCAGGGGGGAGGGGGATCTGGCGCCGAAACTGCAAATGAATGGGGGATGGGCCCTATTCTCGGCCGGCGCCTAAATTACAATTATTCTTTTTCGCGCTATTACTTTTGCAATCAATTTACTGCACAAATAATTTATTAAGTTAAATGCGCATTGACGCCGATTGGCGAAGAGTTATTTCTTTAGAAATATGCAAGGCGTGAGAAGTGCAGTTGCTTTTTTTGCTAAATTCAAAATTCGACAACAAAAATATTGTCTTGCAATGACCGAATTAGTGAAAAATGTCAATAGTGGATTTGGCTTTTGAACGCGAATCCAGATAGAATTCTACCATTGTTTGCTCTCTAAACAGTCGTAAATGCTACAGTAAGTTGTTTTATTTGTAAAATGCAACCCCGCTCGCTGTTCCTCGCATCACGCTCGGTAGGTGACGCCACGCTCACAAACTTCTCCGCGTAGAGTCGAGCTGTTTGTACGCTGGTAATTAAGCGCGGCGTCGCTTCATTGGCTCGCGACTTGTGTTCAGAACGAATCGATCGCGCCGGTCTTTTGAAGACCTTCTACAACGGTTTCATGCACACCTTTAACAGGAGCGCATGCGTAGTGGAGACTTGAGTTCTGCGCTCCGGAAAGGGAAGGGGCGAGGTGGGATTGGATCACATTTATTCGGAGCATCGGATCAATAATCGATGTGTATATAGGAGTAAAATTCATCAACCGATACAATTAATTTTAAGACCGGTACTTTGAGTTTCGAATGAACATTTAAAGTGTGTTTCAACTAGGATGATTTGATCACGTGCACAGATGTTGGATTAGCTCAGACACTGTGCCATGCTGAGAATTTGAGATAAATGCTTAATTAAAACAAAATCAAATCTTTTTAGTCTATGTAAATAAAAATTTCAGTAGTAATGTAAGAAAATTCAAATTATTACACAGGATAATAATGCCAGGCGTGTTATATCATGTAATGTAAATCTCAAAAAGGATCCACGGATTTGCATATCCATTATCTTAGTCAGCAGCCAGTTTGATACAAAAATAGTTTGAAATAGTCGTATTCCTTATAGCTTGTGCACCCCATTCTCTAAAAAATATTCCCCCACTGAGTTTATTTCTTGCACGTCGAACTACAAGAAGGCGCCTCCGTGCACTGTCCGGAGTTACAATGGTTGTTTGTCTCTTCTCAGAGGTCCATTTTTTTATTTGCACTTTTGATTGCGATTCTGATTCATGACATTGTTTTCCAAGATGTGCGCTGCAGCGCCCGGCATGGCTGCTTGATACCAAAGGTGATTGTGTGATACGCTGTTGCGAATGGCAGGACAGGTACAGCCAATCAGCAGTGGGATCAAAGTTCAGAGGATCTTCCTTAGACCTATTATTCTGTACGCCAACAAGAGCTACATCAATAAAACTCAAGCTATAGTCTATCAATGGATGCACGACGCCGTATTAGCACTGAACACATTCAAATAAGCTGTTACATATTCATAGTTGTTCATAAATTATATGAGAGGTGGGCCTACTAGTAGTGTTAAATAGGGTCACTGTGCGACGATAAAGCAATTGGTGAACTATAATTATCTTCCTTCTAGCAATATTATTAGCTTTTGACTTGATAATTTCCTTTGTTGAAAAGCCCCGATGCTGTGCTAAAATGATATAACTACGGTAATTGTCGTGTTGCCAATATATAGGACTAAAATTCATCAACTAAGACAATTAATTTTAATACCGGTACTTAGAGTTTTGAATGAATATTTATGAACGTAATATCTTGTAGCCTCGAATAAGCTCGTATATAAATATGGCATTGCCTTTGTTGTTTTCAATATTGTTACCCGTGCTTGCAGCTGATTCACCTAATCTAAACAAGAGGTCCGCTGAGCCAGCTTTGTCAAACCAATGTCCAATTTTCACCTCGTCCTTCCCGCTCTCCGTCACCTACCTGAACACCCGCGGACACGTCCTGCCCTGCTCGGCCTATGGGCGTCCCTCTCCCGTCATCTCCTGGGTCTACTCCTCCACTCCCTCTCATGGATCTTCCCCAACGGATCGCTCCGGGGAGTTCACGGAAGTCCGCACTGTCCCGGGACTGGTGGAGGTGCTCGGGAACGGGTCGCTCCACTTTGTGCCCTTCCACGAGGGGCTGGAGGGGGAGGGGGGGCGGGATGTGAGGGTGCGCTGCAGTGCGGGGAACGCGGCGGGGGCGGTGGTGAGCGAGGAGGTGCACGTGCGGGCAGGTGGGATTGATGACGTCATTGTTGACTTAATAATTTTTATATTTGGCTTATTTAGGCCTACACATTTTCCTCTACAAATGGCCTATTGCTTGCTTTCTATTTTTTTGTGAATGTGTGGATACTTTTATTTGTCATTTTTTGCTTAATTTATAAATGTGTGGCTACTTTTCTAGCTTTTTTTGCTTAATTTATTAATTGTGTGGATATTTTTTGATAGCGTTTTTGCAGGAAAAAACGTGTAGAAGTGTTGTTTTGCCTAAAAGTTGTTTTGTTAAAAGCGGCGTGCAAAATTGTATTCTTTCAGTGGACAGTTATGCAAAATCCGATATTTTGTTATTTATCAATAAGATCTCCATTAAATCTTCTGTCAAAATAGTGTCTGATATGGAAAGATTTTATGGCATGAGTTAGTAATTAGTCCAGCTGCAAAGTTCGAGGTTGGCTGAATTGGCATTCAAAAACAACATGCCATTGTGACAACGGCTCCGTTTAGCGCTTAGATAAACATCATAAATTGCATAATAAATAGCTCAGATATACATAATCAGAAACATTTTGACAGCCAGTTGAAGGGAAGCTTAGGCGTGTATTGTGTTGAGGCATTTGCCTGTGATTGCAATTTTGTATCGGTGTGCTATTTCAGACTAGTAGACTGCGCTTTCAATGTGAGTGTATCAAAGCATGGGATGCATTCAAGTAGACGAACATTCTTCTTCACTGACCCATGTCAAACCTTTTCCCATTAGAGCCGCCGTAACTTAATTCGGTAGAAACGGTAAAAAATAGGAAGACGTGTTATTTTATTCATCATGATTGCTTGATTCATATCCCTTTGACAGATTGGGTAAGATAAGAGTTTGTGGCGGTTCAATCCTCCTTCGTGATTTCAATTACTGGCTTTTGTTCTATAGCCTATTGTGTTCGTAAAATCAAAACAAGAAATCGTGATCTAATATTTAAGTCTGTTTTTTTGAAGCATTTTTAGCATTTAATACTTAAGCCAATTTAGACTAAGATGAACCATTCTTACAAGAGGCCTATTCCTTTAGATTAAGTTATATGGCGACAACAAAATTGATAACAAAAGTTCGACCAACTAAAGACTTTTTTAAAGGAACAGTTGACATATTATTGTTAATTTGTAATCGGTTCTAGATTACTTTTTAAATTTTATAGCCAAAATTGGTCTATAAATTTGAGATTCAGGCTTACTTTTCTGCCCTAGTAAGTTCGACTGAATCAATCCACTATTAAAACCATTACATTCTGCTGCCCCTGGGCTGAGGCATGTAGGGCCTTGTCAACCCGCGGGCTCATGCCGCAGCCACGCAGCCCTGTGATTATAGCCATGCTGCTCAAGGCACGAGAATGCTGATCATTATCCTTCTTCATTGTGAGAGCTCGTCCCAACGTTGCATCGGGCTGCGATAACGATGTGACAACCTGAAAGGATTTCTTTTTGATGCCACATTCTGCTCGGCGGGCGGGAGTTGTCGAATTATCGAGGGTCGGGTTGGAAGAGAATGGGGGGAAAATAATGGTTGCCCTGTTGGAAGAGAATTGTTCGGAAATAATGGTTGTGCTGTTGGAAGAGGATCGCATGGGATGCACCAAGGTCGAATTACTGCTTTTAGATGAAATTACATGCGCAAGAATTGATTGTTACTAGCCCGGGCTTTTGTTTTGCAGAAACTGATCGACGTTTTTCAGGTCAACTGCGGAAAATGAAGAAGAGCATATGATCAGAAGTTTTTGAGTAGCCCGTAGGATACAAAATTATAATTGTTAGTACAGTATGGTATATGTGTCGTTAATATGCGTAGCATGAAGCATCTGTTAAATTGTATGCCTATTTGACAAAATACGAATGGCAGTGTAATGAATAATTAATTTTCAGCATGATGTTTAATTTAGTTAATTTACAATTTATATGTACTGAAGCAAACATAAAAAATTACTATTCTACAAATTATTATGTGTCAGATTTGCGACAATTGTTTTCGAGCGTTAATTTATTGAGTGTAATAAAACATGGCGTCTGAAATATTGACGGTGTTAGTCAATTTTTTGTGACGTTTGATGTAGTTCTTACTGACCGCTACACGGCCTACAAGGTAAACGTCATTGACGTCTACGTCACGACCAACAACACCGCGCTCCTCCAGTGCACCATCGAGCCTTACTACGTCAGAGACTACGTCAATGTGATGTCATGGACGCACGGAGGGAAAACCATCGTTGCAGGTTGGCAAACATGCAATAACAATACACAAACAATGATGTCCTATCATTGATTTTTCTTCAATGGGGTTGAATATCATTATTCAGACAATAGCACAACTTCGGGTAACTTGCAACAGGAGGGATAACAGGATGTAACTTAAAGTCCGTTGCACCTAATGTAACTTTTATGGTGACTTCGACGTGCCGTAGGCCTATCAGATAAATCAATGATTTGTTTGTTTTAAATAGGCCTAGAAAATTGGCCCTCTAAAATTGATGGCCCTAGTTTGAACTAATATAGATCAATCATGCTGGCTTATTTGTTAGTTGCATAATTCGCGACAGTCATTTGTTTTTGCATGGTAGTCCGCACAATCATATTGCGACCTTGTCATTATATTAATTGTTATTATATTCCTTGTATAAAACACATACATTATATAAAACACATACATTATATAAAGCACATACATTATATAAAACACATACATTATATAAAACACACACATTATATAAAACATATACATTACCACATATGCACATTAACATATTATCATATTATAACATA
Source organism: Chamaedrilus cognettii (assembly GCA_034695025.1). Classification (NCBI taxonomy): domain Eukaryota; kingdom Metazoa; phylum Annelida; class Clitellata; order Enchytraeida; family Enchytraeidae; genus Chamaedrilus; species Chamaedrilus cognettii. Next base: position 73 of record JAQIWG010004117.1, on the reverse strand, counting down.
TTATAACATATTATAACATATTATAACATATTATAACATATTATAACATATTATAACATATTATAACATATTA